>LKNJ01000568.1:108035-149487 GCA_002120245.1 Maccullochella peelii
TATATATATTCTGGTATTCTCAAAGAGGAGATGCAAAGCCAGTGAATCACAGCGTCAAAGAAACAAGTAATGTGGGAGAAAGAAACACTAAACTGGAGCAGACTTAACAGATTTATGCTCAGTGCTCAGGGACTGTGATGGTTAAGTCTGTAAACTGCAGTGTAGTGGTGAGTCACTATATACACCAGTTAGAGTGCAGAACCTTGAAAGCTCCCAGATCTCAGACCCACACAGCCTTGGAGTAACCTAGGATTACAGGCAGGGCTAAGGAGTCAGAAACAAACTCACCAAGCTGTTATACAGAAATCTGGCTTGTGTTATGGCCACATTCTTTCTTAGAGGGATTGCTCCATTGGTTTCCCAGAGCTGAGCTGTATGATATGCACACTGTAATTAAGTACACTGCTGAAAATGTTCATGGCGCAATCGTAAAGTTTTCACCTAAAACCTAAACAAATAACATTTGAAACAATCTGAAGGATTTTTATCTCATCTGAAACCAAGTTCAGTGCGAAATACCACCAACGACTCATCTAATATGATGAAGGTGATCACGATTAAGGTTTGACATTTGAAGCATTATTACAGGCGAGCAACAAGGATAAGGATTTTTAGCTTCACAACTTCACCTCAACCCTCTCCTAGTCTTTATTTCAGACCATGTCCTAACCCCATGGAAAAGAGATCAGAAGTAAAGCAACAAAAAACAATCAAAACTAAATCCATAGATATTTAACAAGGGAGTCTACACAGTTAATTGGAAATTAAAATAATGTAATGTAATGCAATATGTAAATGTATTTAACTAATACTGGGCTATACACAAAAATATGATGAAACATGTAAAATAAGGTGAAAATCAAGTCTAACAGAACCCAAAATACAACCAAACAAAAACTCTGCTATCTGGGAGGTGCAAAGGCCAGAACTGACATATCCAGCTTGTATAGTAATCAGGAGACACGGATTCAGGTGTGGCTCATCCTCCTGACACATCTCTGCCACTCTGTCTGCCTCCTGCACAGAAATATATATACGTGTATGTATATATATATATATATATACACGTGTGTGTGTGTATATATATATGTATATATATATATACAGAGATAGAGAGAAAGAAAAAAGAAAAAAAAACTGGCAACTGTTCTGTGGAAATGCAGCAGGGATGCAAGATGACCTTGATACACACATAACATCTTTATAGGCAAAAAAAAAGGGGAAAAGATGAAAAATTATCCCTTAAGATATTTATCAAACTATGGTCCCTTGGCAGTTTGGCAGATCTGTTTCAGGTAATTATCACCTTCTATTCGATCATATTTCCCCATTAGGGGTGAAGGTGGGCTAGGAGCTGACTCTTGAGATGCATGCACACTAATAAATCCCAACAAACTTAACTTTTCCCTCAAACGCTGTCTTCAGGATTAGATTATTTGGTAATTCAGCTTTTTCTTTTAAGAAGTCCTCCAACATAAACGACACAATAGGTCGTATGCCAATGACTCCCAAAACAACATATATAGGTGTACCAGCCCTTTGTCGTCATGGTAACAATAGTAAACACATGGTTAACGTTGTGAAACAGCCGCAGTTTGCTTCAAACCCTTTTAGGCACCAAAACCACTTGGTTAGGCTTAGGGGTAGAGTTAGGGTTAGGGTTACGTGACTTATTTACTAACGTAACTTACTAACATAACTCAGCTTAAAAAAGGTCAAAGTTGACTTTTGGTTTGACATGGGACAGAAACTGTGGTCTCCAAGGTGAAAGTCCTGTGTAGTTTGACCCATCCATTGACCACCTCCCACCGCGGACTTTGTTGCTCTTTATACTACCTCACCGGACTTCCACCTTTGCTCCTGTCATAATTACTACGGTCGCGGTACATACAACGCAAATAGGTCGTAATAAGCAGCTGCGCAGACGACCTATATGGACGTATATTTGGGGAGGACAGTCTCTCTTTTAATGATAAGTTTCTAATGATGTTTTTAATACAAACATAATTGAATAACTTGAATAACTGTGAGCAAAATGGGTGTTCAGCCAGTGGTAGTGTATTAATGTGGTTAAAATATACCTCAGCATTCCTATACTGTAAAGATTTAGCTGCAGCCAGTAGCCCATAAGCCCTAAGATGGGAAACAAGTAACCTGGCTCTGTCAAAAGTAAGAAAATCTACTTACCAGCACATCCAAAGCTCACTATGGCTACTATTTGTTTTGGTCATTTTAAAACATTATCACCTTATAAATTTGTTCTGGCTATCGTGCTAGCAAGCATTTGCCTATTGCACATCCGGCAGACAAAAAACAACATTAGCATTCATTTGGAGTCATGTATCTGTCCACCTGATGAATGTAAGTTGACTATTTACTCTCCTTTTAGATCTGGTTTGGTCTCCACCAACTTGTGAGAAACATATCTGGCTATGTAGCAACTAAGTGTTCCACTTTCTTCACCAGCTAGTTGCTAACTTTGCCTGTCTTCCATTTTGTGCTGGGCAGGTAGTGTACAGTGGGATTATCAGGACTTTTTTGCTGAAAGCGGTTTAATGAGAGTACTGATACTCAACCAAAAAAATAAATATGCTGTGAAACCAAACAGGCCAAAGGGTTTTATAGAGCTGTAAAGCTGGTGGTAATCCTCCATAGATCCATCACTACATTACTTTTTGATGTTTAAATTACTTTAAATTGATTAATGCAACTTTAAGAATATGGGAACTTAAAATGACCAACATTTCCACTGCAAATAAATGGTTTAAGGCGCATTTTTAAAAAATGTTCTAGCTCAACACTAGACCCTAATAAATTAAGTAAATTTAGCTTTGCTACAATACTAATCTCTACATTTGAAGTGGAGTATATTACCTTTCCCACAAGAAAGACAAGCAAACCCTGATGAGTTAATCATGCGGCTCATTATGAAGCCAGCATGGTGCATGAGAATGTCAACAGTTAGTCTTGATCAGTATTCACAGTGCAGTCATCTTGAATGTTCATGGCCACTGGTGGAATAACTGCCTCATTATTCTGGGCACAGAGTGAGCGGGCTGGGCCTCGGCGTCGCGCAGCATCATTAAAGTCAGCATCTTTGTGCATAGCAGCCATGGCCCTGGTTACAGCTGCTGCCATGGCCTGTTGTCCCGCCATGCTGGAGGGGTGCGTTCAGTGTTTTCCTGAGCCAGTGTTTGCAGATTACTGCAGTAATCTGCACGCAAGAGGTGCAGTGCTCGGGGCATCGTGCCATCCAGCCGCACAGTGACCACCTGCATTGTGAGACACACTGTATATCCCTAAAGACAATGTGGTGCAGGAAATCTCTTCCACCTACAGCTGGGCTTTTGTCTTGTCGTCTAGCAGCAACACAGGCACCAGCACAGACAACCATAGCTTTGCCTAAGCTGCCCTCTGCAGCAGCATGTGCTTGTTTATCACCTCGGAACATATTGTCACCATTCGGTCAAGCCTGGAAAGATGGCAAACCAGACAGAGCACAAGCGGAAGGGAGCAAGAGACAGAGAAATATAGATGGAGGGAAAGAAGAGCGAGCATATCAGGAAGGCAGGAAGAGCAGAGGAGGGAAAGGGAGCATCAGAAGATGGTCGAGTACGTCATGTACAAGATAATTAAGGAAGGCTGGATTAATTAGGCTTCCAGTCTGCCTGCCTCTCATACTCCCACTGAGCTTCATGCCAGTACAGGCCCCAAACCACCTCCCAAAAGCCAGCCCATCTATTGTTCCACAGATTTTACATTCATTCATTGGAATGTGTGTTTTCACTATCAATGCAGGCCACCATAGTGTTTAAAGCTAGTAAATACCTAAAAAGGACAGACATAACCTTGCACAGATAGATTGTGCTTGCCTGTGCGCATGTAATTTACTGAAAGCCACATTTGGTTAATGATGCTTAAATTTGCAATAAGGTGAGCTATTCTCTAGTTGAGGGACATGGCATTTACTTTGTAATACAATGTTCATGATGCTACTTACTCAGGTTGTACTGTGCACTGAAAAAATCTGCTTTTTCAAGTCATTTCTGACTATAATTGAGTCCTAAAAGGGAAACAATCTGCCAGTGCAGTTAGAAAACACTTGTTTTTGATATAAATAATTCAAGAATTTTCAAGGAATGAGCGTCTGTATCTTGAAACGAGAACAAATAACTGGACTAACTGGAGGTTATTGCTGTGGCTTGTGGATGAACTCCAAATGAGTCAGTATTTGGTATTTATTTCACATCTTGACACAGCACAAAATGAAAAATCTAGCGGCCTTTACACGGCCTTCTAAAGTTATATCATCACCTTTGTTTCTCTTCCTCCACTAAACCTTTGTTGCCCTGAGTAAATAAATTCAACAGTCCATCATGTCGAAGAGGCTAAAGTAGGTGAAGAGGGTTCTTAGTCTTGGAAAGATACAACAAAGCTTCATCACCATATTCAAGGCGATGCTTTCAATGGCTCTTTCCTTCTTCTGCGTGACAAAATGGAATGAAAAGGCTTAGCAGATGATGGGAGATCAGTGTCTTCATTTCAATCTCAACAAAAAAAGCTAAAGAGACAAGTGTCCCCTTTACCCAGTGTTCAAATTAAGCAGGGAGCTCAGCTGCCACAAAAGAGACCAGAAACCTTACAAAATCAATATTGGCAGTACATGGAGGAAGGGCGGTGGGGTGGAGTTGTAAAAGTGATAATTAATTAACTATTAATTGTATTAACAGCAATAATTCTACCCGTGTAATGGTGGATATTACTAGATAATACAAATAACATTTATCTGTAGTCATTGTCCACAACAAGGAACAAAAGTTGCTATTCCAAACTGGTCTGTACTTGAAGGCATTTGAATTTCTCTTGTAAGCTTGTACGTTTCTTATTTAATATATTTTTATGTATTTGGGATAGAGGAAGATCACATGAATTGCCTCTATAGTTTTTGGTTTTACTCATGAATCCAAAGCAAACAATTCCCCCTAAAACATCCCCACCCTTGCTTGACAGAGACGCCCCCCTCCAGAGTGTAATTCAAACCTGCCTTTAGCTCTCCTTCACCTCATACACTTGGCCCCATCTAGGGTGGAAAATGATGGGATGAATATTTATTGTGGGTCCTGGCTTTGATGGACCGCATGGAAAGGTTGGAGAAAAAACAAAGTGGAGAAAAAGCTGGTGTCGCCATTTCTGGCCTGATTGACGCTCCAGCTTGCAGCAGGTAATTCATTCTGAGGGGGAGGCACAAGTGCCCCTGCTTCTTCTCCCAGCACAAGTTTATGATAATCCTAATAAATTATGATGCGCTGCACAGACATTAAAAACTCTGATTGGCACTAAATCAAACAGGCTGTGCCTCTCAGGTCAGAGAGAGCTGAGAGAGTGACTGTGTTCCCTGCTCTCCCTTCCAACTATCAATTTCTCTCCTTCCTCAAATCCTACATCACCCCAGGTCCACCTGCCTATTTCTCTCTCTTCTCTCCTTTTGTCTACTCCTATCTTTTGGCTCAACTTGTAATTTTCCATTGCTTTTCTGTGCCCTTTCTGTACCACACTTTCCTTTGCAGCTGACTTGATAAATTTATGTGACAGCATACAACAGTCTGAGACATGGAGTAAGGTCCTCAGTACTCTGGGAGTATGTGTTATTGTACCACGCCTTTATTTGTCACGATTTCCTGCATTTCTCTTCATGCATTTTTATCCTTCTGCAGGTGATTTAATTCACAGTTCAATGGATAACCAGATTGACACCCACCACTTTAATCTCATCCGAGCACCCATGCAACGATTATTCTACCATCATCAACTGTAGCGGCCATAGGTCCAAAACATCAATTTGTTAACCCAAATCTGGTCAGCCTGATGTTGATTACTTCCGTGCACTGGCTCTTATTATTAGAAAATTGAAAATACTCCACATGCCTTGATTAAAAAGAGTGGGGGATAAAGAAATCTGCTTAACTGTTTAATTTGTGGGCAGTTCATCTCTTTAGAAAAATATGGGAATGCAGCATTTCATTATCTCTGGTCAAGTACGAACTACTTCAGCCATGGTTCTCGGCTCTGAAAAAAGCGCTCTTTTAAAGGTTGGAATCTTTCTTTAGACACATAAGGGCTCAGTTATGTCATAGTAGAGAAGCTGCATTGTCATGCATGTCAAGACATGCATTTGCTGCAGCACTGAACAAGTCAATAGATCAATATAGAGTACGGCTGAGGTGATTTGCATTGATTGAGGTGCACTTTGGAATACGTCCCATTTTGAATGTCCACGTTACAAAGAGCATATCCTCCCACTTGGTGAGAGCACCCAGTAAATCACATTCTCTGATGAATGTTTTAATGCTGAGGGTAGTGACCCCATCCATTCACAGACAGACTGCTTGTTAATGGTTATAATCAGTGGCAAAATAGCAGTGAGGATCATATCTCAGAGGCTGCATACCAGGTATGATGAATGAATGAACTATCAGACACATTGCAGATAAAAAAAATGGGTGTCTCTTGATGGTTTCACCTGAATCGCTTTACACATTAGATGAAGGAGAGACAGGCTGAAGAAGAGCAGTTGGGACATGGAAAATTAAATACTGAGTACAATCAGGGGTGCAACTAAGAATTATTTTCATTATTGATTAATCTGATTTTTTTCCGCCAGCAGTCCAAAACCCCAAAATATACCATTCCACAATGATATAAAACTGATCCTCACGTTTGGGAGGTCAAAACAGTTGTATAGAAGCTGCAACAGTTACAAAGCATGAACCTCTCAGACAGTGATGATTCACTGGCGACTACTGCACAAAATACATGAGACACTTAAGGATCATTCTTCAAAGAAGTTAGCTTTTAAGGAAAATGTACTGCAACATTATCAAATTCCTGATGTACTCAAGGCTGTATTACCAACCAGGCAAAGAGGGAATCTGTCCGGGAACCCAGACCCCTAATTGCCCTGGGTTCAGGATGGACAGTTTTGAAAAAGAAAACATCAAAATTGATGCAGCCAAACCACAGATATCTTTTTTATTCCCCTCATTCGTCCTACGTCAAAACATGGCGTCTACATTACCCTCAAAACTGCTGACAGTTAAGCCAAGTCTGGTAAGCGCAATTCTTTTTTAATTTTCAAACTTCTTCAGCCCCGAACTGACTACATTTGAACCCTGGGTCCCCCATATGAAGGAATCTGGCCCTGTACCCTTTACTGCTGTACAAATAACCATTTAAAAAGAGAACCAATTTGCAATCATGTGAATGTGGTCATTCCAAATTAATATTATTATACTTGTATTTTTTTAAGATGTCCAAGGTTTTTGAAATGTAAAGTAACGTGTGTCATGATTTATAACAGACACAAGGCTCAGGTGGGTCTTGCACTCTTCCTCATTTTATAACCATCATTATCTGTGTATCTTTTTCACATTTCAAGAGACAGTTGATGAATACAGAGAGAGGTCCCTGGTCCCTAAGTGGCCTCACTAGCTTCATGGCACTATCAATTCCCAAAGTATCCATTGTCAGTTTTGTCAATACAGAGCTTTTATTACCTTGCTAATTCAATCGATAAGAGGGACCATTATATTTTACTGTGAAAGGTGGCCTCCAAATATATGACATTTGTTACATGGAGCGTGGGGCAGATTTTGCTTGAGTGTGTGTATTGGAGAGCTATAATACTGTAGTCACTTGTTCTCCCCTTCTCTTTTCACAAATGTTTTGGTATGCCATTCTGTTTGTGTTCGAACACTATACATGGGAGGGGAAAAAAAGTGGACCCTGGGTTGGGACTTATTCTTAGAACATGTGTTCATATTATGCTCTTTTCAGCTTGGACATATGGGGCTGGAATACTAAAGTGAAGCTGTGGGAGAATACGAGTCATCAATCATGAGAGGTGTACATTTTCCTGCAGTGGAAGACAACCTGCATCAAGGCTGATGCAGTGAGGCCACAGAGTAGGGTGCTGGAGGTTGACAGAGACAGGTAATTAACTAAAAATAATATGTGCTTGACACAGCAGAGAAAAGGGCTTAAAAAGGAATAGGAGACACAACGGAATGAAACCTCCGAGAATATCCTAGCTGGGGAGATGAAGGTTACTTTGTATGCCGGCATGAGTGGATGCAGCTAGCCTGAACCAACACCTACACGTTGGAGAAGGATCAAACTTGAAAGGCATGGGAAATTTCATTAGATTTTCAACATCAATACATTTCACTGACCCACACCCCTTCATCTGAGTTCTTTATATATACAGAATAAAAGGCTGGTAGCACATCACAGCAGTATCAGAAATTTGATGTCTGATTGCTTTTGCTACATGTTGGACTGGTGTAACTTGTAGAAATGTTAGGAAAGGCACCCTCACATAGTGTACATGTTCTTTTGTTGAGTTTGAATGGAATATGAAACTGATTCTGCTTTTAATGCAAATCTGTTTAGTATTGCCATCCAGCATGCCATTTTGGATATATTGTGTACATAGGATGACAATAAACTTTTTCATTGTCAA
The DNA here is from genome assembly GCA_002120245.1 of Maccullochella peelii. Taxonomy (NCBI): domain Eukaryota; kingdom Metazoa; phylum Chordata; class Actinopteri; order Centrarchiformes; family Percichthyidae; genus Maccullochella; species Maccullochella peelii. The sequence continues at coordinate 116,554 of LKNJ01000568.1, forward strand.
ATAATCAGTCAATTATTTTTTGTATTAATTGGCAAATGATTTGGTCTATAAAATGTCAGAAAAGAGTTAAACATATACACAATAACCTGAAATCCAAGGTAATGGCTTTAAAATGGTTGCATGGCCCAACCAACAGTCCCAAACAAACACAAAGATATTCAATCTACATTGATATTGTTTTTTATTAACGTTCTGCCTATTGACTCTAATCAATTAATCAAATTGTTTCAGCACTACAATAAACTTGAATGGAAAATAACAATGTGAACATTTCTAATGTATCCAGTAGTAAAGAGGAACAATGTCTTTATCTGGGCCTGTAGAGTATGTTCTGTTTTTCAGTGTTGTTACAATTGTACTCTTGTGTTTTCATCTCAGCTGTGATTTTTCAATCCAAGTCACAAAATTAATTTATCAAACACGTTTGACACAATTTTGATCAAAAGTGCCCTTTTATTTTCTGAGAACACACGCACACCATCCTCGGTGCATGGCAGTTTTGATCTGACCGCTGAGGAAAACATGCCAATCTGTTGGGCCTTGCTTTGGACTTATTATCTTACTTCAAAAAAGCTTTGAGCCACCACCGATCAAAAAAGCTTTGAGCCACTACCGATCAGTGGATGGACAGCTTTCCATGGACAAAGGCCTGTGTGTCTTTGTGGACGGACGCCTGCCAATCTAGCTGTCAAGTCTGGATGACTGCCTGATTTCTCTGGCTTTCTAACTGCTCCTCCTGTCCGCTTGTCAGCTGCTCCATCCTGTTGAACGAGCTTCTCTGCCAGGTTCACTTGCCTACCTGTCTTACTCCACTTCAACCCCGAGTGCCAGTCTATCTTTTCTGCCTGTTGAATCTGCTGAACAGGATGAATTGAATGCTGTCAGTACTAATAAAAGTATAAACATCTCCTCTGGAAAAGGGGGCGCAGTTTCTTAATACAATTGCATTATGAAATTAATGCAATTTAATAAAATGCATTTTTTAAGATTGACTAAGAAATTGACATCTTCATCAGAACATGTTAAATTTGATTTACAGCTAAGCCAGTGGGCTCATCCTTGCTAATGTATTCACCTTTGTTCAAGGTGATCTCTGACCTTGAATTTGTACGGTCAGCCAATAGAAACATTGATCCACTGTGTTTTTGAAATGGAGAAATCATTATTCTAACAACATGCCACCACCTTTTTTCTCTTTATCGGGACAGTTTCATTGTATGGAAGGCTGATGTATAGCCTATAGGTGCGGTCACATTAAAGTCCATGAATAGAAAGATGATTAAGATGTACATTTTCACATCCTGACAGGTGCAAGAAATCCAACAAGAGATTCAGGGAGATGTCTGTCATGCACTGTGTATGCACGCCCATACAGTGCTGAGAAGAGGTATAATCAGTTAAGTGAAAACACCTAAGGGGGTCTACCAAGGATACATTGCAGTGTTGACCCCTGGAAGGGGTCCCGAGATGATTTCTGGGTTGGGAAGTAAGAAAAAAAGGTTATTTTTCTCTATTTGCTTCTTACTTGTGAAACACTGAGTAGTTTCATAGGCTACATCAACACTAATATGTTATTTTAAAACAGTGTTTTAAAATGAAAACGATCTATACACACAAGTATTTTATCATTGATACTACGAACGAAGAACAGCAATGGAGAAAAGTAAGACCAGAGATTTGGACTGATGACGAGGTGGAACTGCTACTGAAAGTGTTGAAGTCCATGTCGAATAAACCGCTGGTAGTTAAGGCTGATGTCGTTTGTTTTATTCCAGAAAAGGGTCACGTGATAGGGCCATGACGAATCAGGGAAGGACACGTTGTGGCTGATAAGACCCAGTCAGGAAGTGAACATGGGTGTCTGCTTGATCGTTTTAAAACGTCTCCATTTCTGCCTGTCCTTACTAAAACGCAATCCCAGAGTTTTCTAACTAAAACGGTGTTTTAAAAGGTCTCCGTTTTAGGGGTTGTATAATGCTGGAGTAGTGTGGACGCTAGGCATAAACGTAGCAAAAGTTATGCGTTTTAAAACAAAAATGTAGTAGTGTGAATGTAGCCATAGATAGATATGAAAGCACCATTGCAAAAGACATGAATGTCAGTGGGAAGATCACTTTGTTCTTAAGCTATGAACAGATAAAAAAAAAAACAGATAACAGAAATCCTATAGAGACACAGATCTGTGGTCTTTTTGACTCTTAATACTCTGTCCACCCACAGAGAACTGCAAAGACAAGGCCTCCACACTCTCTTTTTGGAGAGTGTTATCCTTAATTACAGTAGTTAGTTAATTAAGATGGGCTATAGAATCAGATAACTCTTCCTAGAAGTAATGAATTGAGAGTTTAGTTCCTTGAAAGATGCAGCCTTGAATTCTAAGTAAGTTTCTTGACACAAGGTTCCATGAAACCTATTAAATAGAAATATAAAATTGACTTTGGAAAGCTGAAATATTTTCATCTGACAGCGGTGTTATGCGAGGATGACAGGCTAATTATATTTGATTCATTGTCAATTCATTAAATAGCACATCATTTTCTGGTAAGAGTGAACAAGCCTGCACAACTTCAGCAGAAGTGCTTCATTCAACCATGAGTGTTCATAAGATTAAAGAAAAGTGAATAAAAATGCCTATCATAGGGATTGCTTGATCCCCTTTTACTCCTTAATTTTATAGCACTTTAGGCCTGAACAGATGCACTGCTGCAGGTACTTAGCGGTGTATTTAGCTGTAGGTCCGTGAATGACTCATCTTCATCTTCCCTCATACTTACTGGATTACAAGTATTTGAATTTTGAGACTAATGGGCAAGGGGATAGTAAGGCCATCCAACCTTACTGAAAATGATCATATACTTAATGAGAAAAAAGGAGTGCTTCATTGGGCTGGATCCACACTAATATCCTCTAGCCTTCCTTTTAGTCCACACAACTGCCATGCATTTAATATTACAAACAAGACACCTACAACCAACTATGAAAAAAGTAAAATTGTTTTATGAAATGCCATTGATTTGTTTCATGAGATGTATGATACAATCACAAAAGAGATGCGGCTATGGTTACACACTTTACAAATTCTAATAAGAGTGATTGATCTCATTTTCAAGTAAAAAAGGAAATTTTTGTTTGTAATGCAACGACCTGCCTCATTTCTTTTTGTTTTTAAGATACAGATGACACAAATGTGGAAAAGTCTTGCCTCTTTTCCTGGTAATGTAATTGCTATATTGGTGATCTAACACCCTCATTAAGCATGGATCAAACGGCGGTGAAGAAAGCAGCGGCATGGAACCAGAGTGTGAAACAGACAGGATTAACGGATGAGAGAGATGTTCTCTCATGCGCAGTACATGTTTGAAGTCTCCCACATGGCTAATTGTCGACTGAAGACACTAGCATCGAGATGTTCAGCCTCCCCACTGAATTACAGAAAGCTTACTTGCCCTTGGCTAGCCTCCCAGTGTTTGTGTTGATTTTTTTCTGAGCAATTAACAATCTGACACCATGACCTTGGACTGTAGAGAGATGGGAGAGAGAAACAGGGAGAGAGAGAAAATGTATCATACCTTACTTTGCAATGGTGCAGGACAAATTATCAAAAATATATTTTTACCTTTACATTTTGACATCTTACAAAAACGTGTGCACTTTTTCACGTCAGTCTTATATCATGGCCTTTGACTGACACAAAAGTATCAAATCTCAGTAGCAAAGCCTGCACCATGCTTTCGCAAATAATAAATCTTTGACAAAACTGCAAAAATAGACATAAGCTAGAATTCACACTGTGGATTATCAAGCAAGATCATACAGTTTGTAAGCAGAGGTCCATGCCTCAATTTGAGACTGTCCTCACTGGAAAAACAACACCATTGGTTGTGTTAAACTTAAAATTACCTGTTTACATTTCCTGAAAAACAACCTCATGTGCTCGTGCAAATAATTGCGAAAGTAGCATGAAGTTATAGTGCTATACAGTGCTGTCATAGGGAGGAGGGTGGGATGGTTGGTTTGGCGTACAAAGTGTGACACCTAATCTAATCCTACCAAAATTTAATGCTGTTTTGTTAACTATGAAGGCAACCTCAAAGAAGTTTTAGTTACCAAGGAGTTCAGTGAAGACCTACTTTGTACGAGGAGCTTTGCTTAACCCTCCTATTATCCTTAATGTTTAACGTCACTAAATAAATGATTGACATCATGTTTTTTGGTTCAAATTTAATGACTTTTCCTAATTTAATGGGGAAAACTGGGTAAACATAAAATTAACATGATATGTTTTCAATGTCCTGTACACATTTTGTATGCCTAAGAGTTCTTTGGGGTCAATTTGACCCCCGGCTGTTTTAGCAGTATAAAACATAAGAAAGTTGAACATTTTACACACATTTGTTTAGGTTGTTTTGGCTGATATTAAGGTCACTATTACATGCAATTTTATAATGATCAAAAAACTTCCCTATGCTTTAAGGCCCTAACCTAACATAACCATACCTGTAGTAGTGCGAGAACCCCTGATAGTTCCCAGAACATGGGTTTGGGCAAACAAGTAAAAGCTTGCACAGCAGCCTTCTAAACCATTTCTCTTGGTGCTCTGTGTGCTCTCTCTTTATGTTCTTTCTCAATTGAAAATTACCTCTAAGCAAAGGTTTTCAAGACAAAGTGACATAAAGGGGAATATGTCTGAAACTGAGGATAATGTTGAGGAGGACCGTGATTATGAGGCATCCTCCTCTGATGAGAATGAGACCCTTGGGGTTGACCCTCCTGTTGTCTCTCAACCGGTTATGTTTTATTGAAAAGGGTATTTAGGTAGTCAACAAAGTGACATAAAGTACCTGACACATAAACTTGGATAACAATTTTAATTACAATGATTTTCTGGAGGTTTGAATTGCTGGGGTCAAATTGACCCCAAGGATAAAAGATATTAGAAAATTTGAGGATTACAGGTGGGTTAATTTCTGAGTGCCAGGATGGACTATAAAGGTAGAGTTGCATGTCATCAGCATAAGAAAAATAAGCTGTGTGAGAACCAATATATTTAGTATTGTGCAGTTCAAGCATTAGGGCTACAACTACCAATTATTTTCATCATGGATTAATCAGTTTTTAATGTCATTTAGATATTTAGAACATGATATCTTCACATTGCCTCTTTTGTCTGACCAACAGTTTGAAACTGAGAGATTTTAAATTTCTTGAAATATAAACCGGAGCAACATATTCTGACATGTGAGATGCAGGAAGAAGCAGAAGCTGCGTATAGTTGTCTAGAATTTGCCAGTTTTGCTTGATAAATGACTTAAATGATTAATCAGTTGCTAATATTCTTGTTGATTCAGTTTTCTTTCAATCAACTAATTGATTAACCATCAATTTGCTTTTACACAACAGATTTTTTTGTTTTTTCTTTTGAGTGACATTCCTGTAAGAGTGAAATCACGTAAATGCAAGGCCACGGGTCAGCAAGAAACATTTAAGAACTTTTAATGATTACCATTTTAAAGTCGGCAGGCAGATGTAAAGAATTTGAGTAATTTCTCTTTACACTCTAGTGAGTTACTATTGTGACAGCAACGAGAACAACCTCAGGATGCTGCCCTGTAAGACCTATTCAGAAATTTGCTTGAAGGGTAGTACCTTCAGAAGAAGTATAATTTGTTTAGTTTTCAGCATCAGATGAGTCAGGGCTTCTTAAAAATAGGAACAACATTTATTAATTCACTGACAGCTATATGCAGTGTGACATTAAAGTAAGTGGATGATTGTAGTTTGGAAAAGGTCAGCAGCAGTAACAGAAGAAGGGGTGAGGCGGTAGAGTCAAGAGGGCATGTAGCTGTCATGCCGGCAGAAATGAGTTTCAGGACTTTTCATGACAAGTTGGGTAAGATGAGATGGGTAGTGAGTGAATTAGGGGTAGCACTACTGGGCAGTTGGCAGAGAAGGCCTGGCATATCATCAAAATCCCTATCAAAGAAGATTTGAGCCATTTTGTGTCAGATGTAAAAAGCGATGTCTACTTAGTTCACTCGGTTTCAGAGCGCCAAGGAGCAGGATACAACAAATGAGCAGATCTGGATGGAAGGTGGTAGAGGTCAAAGGATGATGATAGGGTTGCTAGACACATGGGAATTGTGAAAAGTGAAAGGAAAATAGAGAAGAGAAGGAAGGAATTGTGATACAAGATGGGTTAGAAAAAAATGGCAAAGATTCTGAGTGATCTTCTGGAACATGAAAAGGTGACAGAGGCCATAAATGACACAGACTCAAGATCAGGTCAAGTCCACTGCCCACATCAGGAGTACAGCTAGAAAGGAAAAGATCAAAGAAAGATAAAAATTAAATGATAAAAAATAATCTGTTTATTTGAATTGACGTAGGGATATGAGGATTGCACCATCTTCAGGCAAATCATTAAAAAGGCTGCCAAACTCACATTCATGTCAGGTGGACCTGAAGGCTGATAAAGGACAATCATGGGAAGAGGTCCAGGTTGAGTTATAGTGATGGCACAGAATCCAAATGAAAGAAATGGTAAGAGTGACACAGGAGGAATAAGCAATTCCCACTCAGGAGAGATGAACAGACCTGAGCTGCTATGGCCTTGAGCCTGAGGAGAGGCAGTGAGGCTGTGAGGTGGGGAGAGTGCAGCAGGTGCTGCCGCGCTCTGCCGAGTGATTTATGTCACAAAGAGAGCAACAAAATGTAGAAACAAGATCGGAGCGCATTCTGAGATGAACTCAGGACTTTGTGGACTGCTGACTGATAGTTTCTGTCTCTCCTCTACAATGTTTTAAGGTGAGACAGGGGGACAGATAAGGCTGGGGAGAATGCATTTTCAAGGATGTCTCAAGAAACAAAATGGAGGAGAGTGCAGGGATAAAAGGGAAGCTTGTGGAAACAGAAGTGCTAATGTGAGAGGAATTAGTGCCGGGCCTTCAATCAATTTTCCTCCATATGTTAACAGAAAAGGTTTAAATGATTTTCATGCAATATGGCTTCATAATATGGCTATAGCTATACAGATTGTGTTGTCAGAAACCTGAGGCCAAAATGTAATACAATCCCCTGGAGGAGTATTAAATTAGCAGATTGCAGAAAGCAGGGGAGGGAAAGCCAAATTTAAACAAAAAACAGAATGGAAACTAACCACAAGGTGCACAACTGGGAGACTATACAGCTAGATCTGCTACTGTACTTCTCATATATGCCCTCGCCAACATTGCATAGGAATTTCAACTGGTTGACCTGTCTGTCTTAAACTTAAATATATGATAAATTTAAGACAATATCACACTCTGTTGTTTAAACAAATTTATGTTAAACAAAAAAAAAAATATTTACAGCATGTTAAGAACACATCTCGCCTTGAGATTAAAAATGTGTTCAGCTAATGGCCCAATTTACATCAGCATGATAATGGCTCTTCACTCTCTCCATTACCACCTTCCTTTATTTACTTGATCTATTCTGTTTTGCCCCAAATTATACAATAGCAAAACCTCTTGGCTTCTGGCTCTTACTTCTTTGTCGACAATTCCTTCATATGCTTGCTTGTTGATGAATCACACATATTTCCAGTACCTTTTTTTCTCTGAGTTGTTACACTCTGCTGGCTCTGTGATGTTGATTTGGCCCTTGCCCCTCTTAGTATGGGTTAATTCCTGCTTTATTTTGGCTTACAGGATAAAAGAGTCAACTAAATTGCCAAGTTCAATCAAGTCAAGATAAAACGCTAATGATAGATGCAGTGATTTCAATGGTAAACAGCAGGCGAGCTTCTAGCTTACACTGATGGAGAGGCTGTAAGTTATTTTGTGTGGGGTCCCTTACAGTAGAAGTGGAGGGCACCTTTCATAGATAACGTCTCATATAGGGCCTCCCTGGACCGTGCAATATGAGTCTGATAATAGTCTGATCCAACTGCCATGGGGCATCAGGAATGAAAATGAGTGTTGGAAATGACCATCAGCCATTTTATCCCTTGTAATGTGATATACTGGAAGGCAACCAACGAATTGAGTTTGCCTGTGATAGTAACCCCTCCTCCCCAGCACTGTTAATTCCTCCTAATCCTCACTGCAATAGCCATTCATTGTTTGCCTAATATTATATAACTGTTGACATTAACAATTCTCTAACAAACAGGGGCAACATATGGTATTATGTTTTTAAGGTCTCTGATTTAAAATGTCATTGTGTAGGTCCAACACACGGGTGTGAGCTAATTCTAAGCCCCCTGAGACAACTTTGTAATTTTCGGCCAAGTATCGATGAACACAGTGATTATCCAGGGGTCCATATTGAATACATGGCTGCTATTTTCAAAACTCTTTTCAGAAGACAATTTATAAGGCCCAGACTAAATCAGAATAAATATATAATTATATTACTACCAGATTGCCTATAATTACAACCACCACCCTCTTAAAAAAGAATATCAAGACTAAATCAATATTTATTTTTCTTTTTTAGTAAGTGAGAATGTCAATTCTTGGCACCACAACCTCTTTTTAAACATAATCTTTATTGCAACTATCAATATGCCTTTTTCATATTGATATAATTCCTGTGGGCAGCTGTCTCCTGCTGTGTACTTTGCAAATTAACTAGCTAATCATTCAAATTATAGGTGGAGGCCACAAAAACATGAACATCTGTACAAGCTTGTGAAATTCAAAACACCCCTACAACAAATTCTACTTTTTTGAAGCTTATTTAAAATTTCTGTTGGGACTGTATTAAAAATAGCCAATACAGATATGTTTTAGGCATATTTGTGATGTTTTTGTACTGGATTATACTATATTTTACAGGTTTCCCTGTTATCATATCTAACTTTTGCACATTCTGTGCATATTGCTGGCTTGAGATCATACCGTGCTTTCTGTTTTGATCTGAAAATAAGATGACACTGCACACATTTTGTTGGCTTGGAGACAGTACGGCATGTCTGGTTGAAGCCACAAAAGAAGTTGCTTGGCATTGTAAAAAAATTAGGTACAGCTGCTAAACTCCTCTACTTTCCCCCTCCATCCATCCAACATCACTTCCAATTGAGTTTTACAATAAAAACAATTACACTTAACATAAAGCAGTACTGTAGGCTAAAAGGGGGCACTCAAAGCCTATATGGGGGAGGGAAGGGCAAACAACAACAAAATGGCAGCTGTGATTTGTGGTCCCTCCTTACAATCAAACCAGTGTGAGCAACCTGCCAGTATTATATATAATCAGGTGACTTGCCTCAGGGAAAGGCACACAGTTAGTAACAGGAATGGAAAAGAATGTGGAGGATCGAGCCCTCCTCCTCCTCACTGTTTAAACCTCTGCATTTATAGTCATTCCTCCAGAGAGAACCAGCCAGAAATTCATGCCATGGAAATGTCGAGAAAATCTAAGAACTAGACAGTACGAGTGGGCTGGTAATGTGAAAATATAGAGAGTTTAACCAAAATATGTCTTAGGCCTTTTGGGTTACAGCTTCGGAAGGTGGGCTACGTGATCATCCAGGTGGGCTTAGCCCATCCTCAGCCCCCCTGTCATAACTGGACCGGTTAGTCAGTGATACGAAATACATTTCTACAAAAGATTTGCTTAGATGTAGCTTGGAAAACTTGCAAAAAACTCAGCAGTAGAATAAAAGGTTAAACCAAAAATGGTACAGTATGTCAGGTACATAAGAGTGTAGCAGCTGAAAGCAAGAGGAGAGAAGTGGTATTCCCACATTGACGTAGTCTGTAAATACTGTTTTGAAGAAATTCACTTGCCTGTGTATGAAACATTTCAAAGGATTTCCACTCCTTCCGGGACTATCATAGACTATATCTTTCTGTGTGTGTGTGTGTGTGTGTGTGTGTGTGTGTGTGTGTGTGTGTAACAAAATGAGAATTTTTTCTATCCTGAGTGAGTTAAAATGTGGATGGCCAGTGAAAGTATGTTTTTCGGTTTATGTGTGACTAATCAATTAAGCCAGTGAGTAAACAAGTAAGTAACTCCAGCAAGTCAGTGTGCAAAGGAAGGGAGAAAAATCAGAAAGGAAGTGCTGTTGGGGACTATGAGCATTAAGTATTTTCCAACAACTATCTTGAGTCATAGCTATGTCAAGAAAAGTGTGAAGTCATCAGCTCAGGGGAAGCTCTATTCAGTGACAAGAGTCTCTATTAGCATTCATATCCAGTGTCCAGAAGTGAATCTTTCCACCATTCAGCTATTCTACCCACACAATACTGCTCATCAAAAACTGAATAGCAGTAGAGCAAACCCACAAACCACAAAGCCTGTGATATGCAAGCAAATAAAGCAAACGAGTACTTAAACAAGCACAAATGTCTTATCACAAACAGCATAGCTTAAGCTCAAGATTATGCGGAATAGAAAATGTAATCAGTCTCATTTATCTGTATTTCTGTGCAATTCTGTGGCAAAACAAACTCTTGCATCTCAACAGAGATTAGGGTTTAAGCGAATGTACAAAGACCCATCTGATAACAAGATATATCTTGTTATACACAAAGTGATGCTAAAACCACCTCTGCTTCATTCAATAATAATCCATGGGTACACAGTATTCACCTGCTGTGTAACGCTAAGTAATCAAGCAGCAGACTTATCATCTGTCAAAGCAGTATAAATAATTACCTCTAGTCGCCTTGCTGTGGACAGAGTTTTGTTTAGGAGGAGTGGCGGTGGTGTGGGTCATACCTCGCATTCTCGGGAGCCTGAGATGGTATAAGTGCAGGGTCCGGTCCCATTGACAAGCACATCCATGGCCTCAGAATTCGTGGGCTTGTAGTCCACATAGTACTCCTGCAGCGGAGAGCTCAGGGTGCGTTCCGTCTCTCTAGCTTTCTTGCGGCGTTTGCGGGCTGCTGCCGAATGCTCCTGCAGCTGCTTGACACTGCTAGGATAGCGCTTCCAAGACACGTAGATTACCAACAGGATCATTGCAACAGATAGAAAAAGGGCAACACTTCCAGCCACAATCTTATGGAAGGACACGGGCTCCAAGTCTTGCTCTGGGGGAAGTGCCACAGGGGGGGTAACAACTGACAATGTGGGGCCTCTGATAGATCCCTCCCCTCTCTTTCCAGAACCAGTAGGTGAAGCCAGAATCGCTGGGTGATGTTCAGTATGCACAGGGACACTGGATGGGGTTGGAGGAATACTCACAATGAGCGTTGTCGCTGGGTTTGATTGACATACACCAAAAGCTTCTACAGCATCCATCACTTTCTCACCCTGGGCTTTCTTGGGGGAGGCGCAGATCATGGTGGTCTCCTTTGCCCCTCTGAAGTTTCTCAGCCAGGCCACCAGAGGACAGATGGCAGGGCCACAGTCCCATACATTCCCAGCTAAGCTAATCGTAGTCAAAGAGATCCAGGCATCAACCACCTCCTGGGAGACATTGGTCAGCTTGTTAGAGTCAAGATTGAGGGTCTGCAGATTGGGTAGGCATTGGTAAACTACAGCGTCCACTTCCATCAGATCATTCCCAGACAGATCCAGTTTCTGGATGGAGGCCCAGGTCCAGGTCAGGCCCTGGCTCATTGAGCGAATGCGATTCCACTGCAGGTAAAGTGCCCGCAGATTATAGAGGCGAGGAAAGTGAGAGAAATTGATCTTTGAGAACTGGTTATGCTCCAGATGCAGCTCGGTGAGCTTGACTAGGCCTGAAAATGCATTTCGAGTAATACTGCGCAGGCGGTTGTAACCCAGATCCAGGAATTCAAGATTTCTGCAATCTTGGAACAGACGCACTGGGATGATTTTTAGAGAGTTTGAGCGTATGTGAAGGCTGAGAAGCTTCCGTAGGCCCTGGAACTGCCCAGGCTGCAAGGCTTGCAGTTTGTTGTACGACAGGTCCAGATTACGCAAATTAGGGACAGGGTGGAATGTGGTGTTGTGGAGTGATGTGATCTTGTTGGAACTTAAGATCAGCTCTTTAAGCCTGCGGACCCCCTGAAAGGCCATTCCATCCACAGAGGCAATGTAATTGTGGTCTAAGTAGAGCCAGATGAGGTGGTTAAGGCCTACAAACTGGCCAGCACGAAGACTGGCGAGACTGTTGTACCGTAGAGACAGGCCTTCACAGCCTCCTGAGAGGTTCTTGGGGACATCGCGAAAGGCGCTTGACTCACAGTAGACAATTTTTCCATCACAGCGACAGCTTTTGGGGCATGGGCGCTCACTCAAAGATGGATTTGCTGCCAGCCACACCTGCATCAGGAGTTGGACCACTAGCCAGCGACGCCGCAGAGCAGAGCCTATAGGGAGGGGAAAGGGGGAGAGGAAAACGAGAAAGGAGAAAAAAGTTGATAAGCTTATTACAAACTCCAAAAATCCAAATTAATAATTTATAATTTTCCTTTGGTAAACAAACACATGCTACACACTGAGTAACTTATTTTTTGTGGGGTTCATTATTGGAAATGATGGTGTCCACCAACCTATGTGCCCTATTTTATTTTTCTTAAGATAAAATGAGAGGATATATTTATACACCCAGACCTGACTTATTGCCCGAGAAAAGATGATGCCCAGCAATCTTGGCAGTTTGCTTACAACTTCTGAAGAGGTATCCTGAGGCAAGCATCAAGTATCAGAGCTTCTACATTTGTATGGTTTTCTTTTTTATTATTGAGTAACAATACTGCTGCAAAAAGTGAACTATTTTATGTTTTTTGCTCATATTCAGTGTAATGATTAATGTGTGTGCATCTGAATGGAAGGTCACCCAACAACATAACATTGAGCTGTTAAAGTCAAGAGAATTATACAAAACTCCTGCTATATCCTCCACATCCCGACTGATGTAGAGATGCCAGAACTTAGAAATGAGGGCCACTCTTCAGGGCATTCCTTCAGGAGTTTATTTTTTTTACTTCCAAAATTGTTGGGCTTCCTTTCAGAGATCTCTCCTTCCATTGCAGTACTTCAGTAATTGCTCTTCCTACAGCCATTCAGATTCTGGCCATATTCCTCCATGCAATTTCTATATCTTCCTTCCTCGACCTTACATACCAGGTCCCTTCTCTTTGTCTATATCCAAAGCTGTCAGATTCGTCAAGTTTCCAGAAATATTATGCCCTTCCAATTCAAGATTCCAGGTTCCTTTTTTCCATATCTTGGAAACTCCCTACCTCCACTCAACTGCCACAGCAATGTTGTAATTCATCCCTTTCATTTTCAGTCTCCAAGGTTGTCACATACATCGTTAACACTTCCCCCCACACTGACCCATGTTCATCATCCCTACAACACACCTATTTACACACAATATGTCCAGTCATATGACATCATACAATTGAGGAGAATGTGCTTAACAGTAATTAATCAAACCTGGTGTCTTCCAACCTACAGAATCTGCAGCTATAGATATTCAGTCCACAGTGCAACTTCTATGTATGTTGTAGCAAAGGACGAGTTGCCTAATAAAGATGCATGCTTCCTTAGCTTCAATACATGTAAAATGTATTAACGAAAGGACATTTCATGAGCTTAGTTTTTACTATTGGAGCAGCTTGTGACTGTGAATGATGAGTGACTCCGGATCCCCCAAGGCTCCCAAACCATATGAGCTATTTAATCTAATGATTAAGAGGTAAAAGGTAGCAGGATTCTGCAAAGGCATTGCTTATTTTTTCCCATAATTTATTATATATTATATATATAGTGTATGTATTTCCAGAAGAGACAGCATGTATTTCCAGTTTAAAAAATCTGAATCCAGAGGACGGATAACAGCCCAGTAAGTTTTATGTATAGAAATAATACAAGAATGTTACCACTTATATAGACTACTTTTGTAGTGAATCTTATGGTCAGATATCTGGCGGGTCCGAATGGACAGCAGCTTATCTGACACCCCTTTAGTACAGCATGACTTGTTTAGAACGTGAAGGTTAAGTTTGTGGCTCAACTTGACCTCATCACTGCGATTTTGGCATGACTTAAAACTCAACTTAAATTGAAAAATATTGAGACTCACTTGTAAACTGTAAAACATGACTTGGTCCCACCACTGCTACATTCTTGTCTCACCTCTGCTCTGTGTGTATCTTTTATTAGTTTCCCAATTTTAGAATAGACTGTAAGCTTTTATTGATTCATTTTAAAGTAATAAATGACCAGGCCCTGTTAAATACTAATTAATATTGCTTGTTTTGATCAACTGACAATTTTATGTGGTCGTTAAGTGGTATAATTCACAGATTTACTTTAATCACAAAAACATTTTATTATTCAGATGTATAACAAAGTTCACATTGTGTGGACTCATTACCCCAAAGTAAATGGTCTTGGCTGTTTGGATTGATGTAATTTATGCTGCATGTTTACAATGAATACACAGTGACAATGAATGCTGAAGCAAAGCAACTTGCAATTTACTCAATCATATCTTCATTTGTATTTGTATTCAGTCATCCCATAAGCCTTCATTGCACCAATGGCAGAAGCAGATAAGTCATGAAAGGCAGCCTATACAGAGACAATTAACATTCAAAGAGCTGATGGTTGTGTATACAATCCCAGAGGCATTTCAATTTAGACTCCAGCCATTTCATGTATAACCAAACCAAAGCAGCACAGGTTCAGCATTAATCATCGCTTGTGCTTTCCACAGGTTCAAATAAAAAAATCACTATAAACCCTATGGAATTACACAACTCATCTCTGCTACAGAAAACTACCTGAATGCCAAAAATGCCAAATGTGTCTGTGGAGAATGATGTCAATGTCTTAGTTTTGGGGGGAAAATGCTCTGTTTCAAATAATGTTTGAAAAGGAAAGAAAAGTGGTCAGTAGATTCCTGTGATATCACTCCTTGTTCTAAGGTGAGACAGAGTTGTTTCCATTAAAATCGTTCCCCTTTACAGAGCTGCTAATGATCTGTCATTAAGATACATTGATTTCCCCTTGAGGAGGTGGTATGGGGGGATTCACTACTTACGTGTGATTCTCAAGGCAGTATCATCAAGTATGGACTTTATTACCATTATCACAGTGGGATAAGACTAATATGTCAGGATAGAAGTAGTCCATATTTTAATTAGCTTACAAAATGTATGATGTGTTGGCAAGTGCCATGCTAAATTCATCAACGTAATTAAAATGAATGTGCTATATGTAGATGTGTAGCACTGATTATGAACTTGAGCTAAAGCATGGAATCTCTGGGCTTTAAGCATACTTGTTGAGGAAATAAGCATGATTTCAATTTTCTAGTTTTTTCCGTAATCTTTGCAGGATTTGTCAGAAATAATTCCCTGACATAGAGTGGTTGAGAGGCATCATACAGCATATGCTATCTAACATAGCCATTTCGCTCCTTGCCAAGCATCTGCTGATCCCATATGGGTATTGTATGTGTGTGTTTTTGTGCATCTAAGAGTGCGACTGAGAGAGACACACTTACTGTTTGTTTTCAGAGGAATATTTCATCACTCCTTACAGATGGAGGGAACCATGGCACTGTACAGATAATTTGTGCTGGCTATTGATTATACCAGCAGATACATCAATCATGTTTTTTCATCTCGGATCCCAGAATTGTGATCCTTTCACATAAATATTGCAGAGAGAAGGATGGTGATCACAAGATGAAGTATTTCTGAGTGCAGCCAATTTGTTTTTCTCAGGTTTCTTTAACTAATTTGCCAGCAACACTGTGCATCAAAGGCTTACAATAATAATGTAAAAACAGATAGAGACAGCAGAAGAAGACTGATATAGAACAATGCCCAAGTGTAATGTTCCATGTGCATAAAGCAATTTTAACAGACAACACTTTTGACTGAGGAACAGATGTGTGGGTTGTAAAACATGATGCGTGTTTTCTAAATATTGTGTTTGACTCGTATCCCAGGAGGATGTAGAAACAGCCCCCTATTGCTATTATTTCCCATGTGCATAATAGGCTTGCTTTATTAGAAGTGACTCCGTCATCTCTTTCAGATTGAGCCTGCCTCACAAGGCACCTCTCTCCCCTTACTGACACTGTACGTGGTTTAATGAGCGTTCTGTGCGCTAATGCCTCTATAAGCCATCTCCTTCCCCACTACTCCTCTAATCTTATTCACAAAGGAGCACAAGTCACCCTCCGAGGTGTCACTTATGGGGTTGTATCTCTATTACCTTTTACCTGATGTACCTCTCATCATCTCTCTGTTCTTCTACCACATCTACTTAGATAATCAATTTCTCCTTCGTTTCGTTCTCCATCCTACTGAAAATATGCTAGTTGTGCATATCCTTGAACCCTGCAGCCATCAGGATGTTTTATAATGTGAAGTCTATTTTTATGCATGTGGTCAAAACCATCACCTCAGCCCTTTCACTTCCCTTGTTGAATTCCATTTTCTTGTCTTTTTTTCCTTTCTCGCATACCTTCAGATCCAACCTTTAGGATGAACATTTTTCTTGCTTTCTTTTCATTCGGTATGATAATATATAGATCTATGCTTCTCATTTTTCTTTGTCACCCTCTGCAGTTATCTGTCTAAATCCAATATATGGATGGATAAGTCAAGGCTAAAGTTTGTCTGAAGGCATGTGCGTAATGCTTAGTTATATAGCAGACAGCCCTGCTGTCCTCAGCACGAGAAGATAGCTATTTCCTCTCAACCCTAACACATAGAGAGAGTAAGTGCACTTTACTGCTGACCTAAAATAAAACCAAATGTAGCTTAATAACTTGGCAAATGGACTCGCTAACTGGTGCACTTTGAGTGCACACAAGTGGCTCATTGCTATTTGCTGCCTGTCATTGACAAAACTGCTACCCAGCCTCAGCCTTGCCGGCACATAGAGGCTGGACAGCAGCCGAACACATAGGGAAGGATGTCCCCAGACCAGCCTAAGCCATCCTATTAGTCTCCAATTATCTTTGAGATGATAGCAAGGCCTGCCAAGTTAGACTCATTTCAACAGTGGTTGGAAAACATTGTGTCCTGGTGTGCCCGTCTTGTATTTGTAGCACTGATTAGGTAGAATATAGAAAAGCACTAGAGGGAATATTGTCATGAATACTGTGCACACACAAATACATATGTATATATGTCTGATTTCTGATTTCCCTTGGTGGCAACAGTTCCACGCAGGTGGAGTGACAGAGAATAACCAATCAGCCTTCACCCTTCACTGCAGTGGAGTAAGTCTCTGGCACTCTGTTCTGAGCCCACTAGAGTACTTTTCATTATGATAAATCTGCCAAGTTTGTGAAACTGAAATTATTGTGGATACAATCCTGTTTGGAGAACAAAGAGTAAACATGCAGGTAAATAAACAATAACCAGGACACAACTTTCTTCCTGTTTATCATTATTTCTAAGTGAAACATTGCTAATGAAAATTCTATTCCAGGTACTAAGGTTCAATACAAACTGGTTTGTAACCTCATATGTCACTATAAAGGTTGAACTTTGTTTCTTATGCCATGTCACCCTATAATAGCTTAGATACCCACAAAAAGACCAGCATCCTGGTCAAGTTGAACCGATGAATCCACAGTGATGTCATTGTGTTTGTCAGTGGGCAACACAGCTATGACAAAAGGGTACAGAAACACTAAGAACACCAATAGTTCTGAAGTTCATTGAGTTTTAGATCTCGAGAGTGATAAAATGTTTTTTCTTCTTCAAAGAGCTGTTTGAGGGTTGAGGTTACAATTAGGTTTAGGTCAGGGTCAGGGTCATTTAGTTGTTTAAGATAGGAAATGCATTATGTTAGTAAACCTCCTTACAAGCATAAGGGTATAAACATTGTAGAGTGACACTCTACCATCAATAGCACATTTTTTTCTGTTGGAGATTTGCACATCAGCTGTTTTGAGGGCCATCTTCTTAACCTACAAGACTGAAGTACAATTAAGCTCACCTGTGAGATGACATTAGATTATTTTAGTACAAAAACCAAGTGTTACTGGCAAACCTTTCCAGGGTGTAGCTTGTTTTACAATGCATCCATCCCCTACAAACCTGAACAGGATAAGCAGGTATACTGTAGATAATGGATGCAGGATCCCAAGTGCTTCACAAGCCATTGAATTTTCTCTTTCAAAATAAGCAAATGTAAATAACAAATGCCCAGACATTGCCCTCAAAGGGCCTGTTGATCCCCTCACTTCACCTGCTTCACCTGACATTTCAACAATGCTGCCTGTTGGATGCTGTAGAGCCAGCAGAAGGTCATCTGTTGCCTATACTCAGCTACTCACAGATCTGCCAATATGGCAGGTATCACACCGATTAAAATTTTAACAAAGTAGCATTGCATCCGTTTTATTTCTTATTATGCAGAGAGGTTAGCAAAAATATGTTTTAGATGTAGGAAAGGTGTGTGCAATGTCATTTGGGTCTCTAAATTTAGCTCTGCGACTGCAAATCAGGCTCTGGCTTTTTACTATCCCTACCCTACTGTTCACTTCCTGCAAAGCAGATCTCTAATGATATGGCCCATGAAACACAAGTGCATTGCATGCTGTTAATGAAGAGCATCACAGTCAGCTACACTGGTGGATAACTGAGACTAGAGTGCCATGTAATCATCAAATAATTGTGGGCAACAGCATGAAGCTATATGGTTGACAAAAGTTGCGATTTTGTGCTGGTTTGTGCACCTGGACACAAACATGTTTGTAGGCACGTGTGTGCACCTGCGTGTGCATGAGTCTCAGTCAAAGTACGCTGCACCTCAAGTATGCAGGTTTTTCTGACATGCTCTGATATTTAATTAAGAAACAGGCCCATAAACCATACTTCTATGATTAACCGTATATGGTTGCTTTGCAGTACACATAAATTGCATCTGAGCTCCTACAGCCTGTACTGTATGGCTTTGTGTGCTGTTGTAGCTTATATTGATGTGGTGCAGTAACCCACTGTGGGTCAATATATCATGCAGCCTCACAATTAATGGCACAGCACCAACAGTGAACTTGGCCATCTGTATACCAGTTAAGAATGGCTAAGGAGATTAGGCCACATCAGACAATAATATGACACCATGAGAAAGCGAAGATTGTTTGACATTTTGGGGAAGAGGGCGAAATAACACAAAACAGCTAACAGTTAAATATCAAGAGAGGGACAGAGTGAAGGGGGGGGGGGGTTATGTGTGTATCTGACTGTGCGCACGCGTAAGGGAAACAGAACGGGGCAAAATGGTAAATTCTCATTATATGTAACTGAGAATGAGATGGGAAAAACACGTGCACGCGCGCACACACTGAAATCATGCATCAGTAAAGGAGAGTGATCTTAATTAGATACAAAGACACACACACACACACAGAGTATTGATAGATGGACGCACAGTTTTATGCTCGATTTGGAGAGTCCCGCTTGATAGCAGGTGCAGAATAAGACGGTTTTCTTGAATGAGAATCAGTCTGCTAAGCAAAACCTGCACGACCGGTGCCTTAAACCCAGAAGAGTTTTTTGTTTTTTTTGGGGGGGGTGGCGTTAGCACTGGGCTGAAACTGGACAATAGGCTTCGTGCGTACGGATTAAGGACAATCAATGATTATGCAGGGCCACGCTTTATAAAGTTGACTGGGTTCCAACATTTACCGTGATTAGCATTTCAGTCCATGTCAATGAGCCAGCCACTCTAACTAGTCAGGGAAAAAAATGGATAGTCCTCACTGAGACAGACAGGCTTATTTGCTGATTTGCTCTTGATTTGGAACCAAATTCTAAAGCGCACAACGTTGTAAAAGAAAAAATAAGTGTCCTTAGTCTCTAATAAGCCATACCGCCAGGAAATGGAGGAAAAGCACATTGCAGCTCTGCGACTAACAGGCTACAGCACAGGCTTCAGCCACATTCCTCAAGCCTCCCGAACCACTTCACAAAAAGGCTCCAAAACCCTTATTAGATGTTGCAACCAACAAAAGACGACCATTTTTCATGTAAACATGTGATTCAAACCAGGTTCTGCTGGGAAGAGGTGAAGCATTTTGTGGTGTATTACGAGAAAGGAGGACAACTGGAGTATATTTTTGAAGCAATCCACGCTATCAAAAAGATGGTAACAAACAGAACTTACCCATATCCGCTTATCTGTCAGCTCCAACCTACAGGTTTTAATGGCTTCTAGTGCGCGACATCCGAGTCCGCATGACGCGTTCTCCACAGACAGGTACAGTCCTAATCCACGAGCCCGGTCTCTTCGCGCAGCCGCCGACTCCAAAGCACACCTGCCCTTTACTCTCCCGGACCTGGATGTGCTATCCTTTTAGTTCTGCATCTATAACCGTACAACTGAACCGGGCCGAATACTTCTAACTCCAGATTAAAAGGGTAAAAAAAAATCCGGCTTCAGAACTCCCTATCCATGTCTTCGCAGGAAAAGAATCGTTCTGTTTTTTTCAAGTTACAGCCAAAAAGAGTACTGCAATAGGCGCAGACAATAACGAAGCCACATCCAAGTAATTCATGTCAGTCTTACATGCGCATGGAGATTCCGAGAAAATTCTGTCACAAAACTTCACAAATACGTTCGCATGATGCAAAAAAAAACAGGATGTAATTTTCCAAAGGAGTCAAGCAGCCCTTAGATTCCTCTCCCGAGTAAATCCCGGCGTCTCTATTCTCAAGGATGCTCAGTCTGTTCCGCGCATGACGCACAGAGGAAAGTAACGCTCGGTTATCCACAAGTCTCTGTGAGACGCTGTCAACGAGTCTCGTGGAATAGTCAAATATCCAAATAT
The DNA here is from genome assembly GCA_002120245.1 of Maccullochella peelii. Lineage (NCBI taxonomy): Eukaryota > Metazoa > Chordata > Actinopteri > Centrarchiformes > Percichthyidae > Maccullochella > Maccullochella peelii. Next base: position 137,273 of record LKNJ01000568.1, read on the forward strand.
CCACATTGTTGTCCAAATGTTCCTTTCATTCTCGTTGTTGCTTGGTTTGAAATACAGAATGACGCGGTTGTTAATCACGTCTGCATGTCAAGGCAACTTTGTCAGGCAGAATCGGAATGCCCTCTTCTGGTGAGACTGCGACCCATGAGCTTGTCCAGTGGGTGCATGATGGGTTAAATGTTACGGTGGCACGGTTTTAAGGAAGGTTGCCACAGGACGAAACCGAAACTATTCCTCTCATCACAGTGGAACCTAAACCACATATTACAAGAGTCTCCTGATTATGAAATCGTATTTTCTGTAGGGTGTGTATGTGTGTGCGTGCTCTTCTATATTTGTGAGAACCAGACCTTCAGAGTGAGATTTTTGGAAAGGGATGACATTTTGGACGGTCTTTAGAGTTGTTTGAGGGTTAAGACTCGGTTTTAGGTTACAAGTAAGGTTAGGGTAAAGGTTCGGGTGTGGCTTATAGTTATTGTGGTTGAGTTTGTGGTTAGAAGCTAGGAAATACATGACGTTGTGAGGGTCCTCACAAGACAGCCAATACACACATACAGAAACCTACGTGTGTGAGCATGAGGTCCATTGTAAAAGCAGCTACCGTGTAACCACATGCTGTGAACTGCTGCAGGACGCTGTCCATGGTGATGAAATGGTATATTTGAGTGACTGAGTACAAGCGCACTGATTCCTGAAACTGCCCAGGGACTGATTCCTAGTTGCTGTGTAAACAGGTTATGAGAAACGACTGGACCAGAAGTCATAAATTCTACTTAACATTCTGCACTAACCCTTACTGGAAATGCAATGGTACTTAATCGACACCGGCCTCCCACTGCGTCACCCAGCGCTGTAAAGCTTTGGTGTATTTAAGGAAGAAATAGGCAGCTGAATTTTTAATGTGCATTGCATCTGCACTGGGTTACTAATATATGTTTCCACTTTATTCAAACTTAAACATAGCCGGCCTTATACTGACATCCATATAATTTATAAATGGCTAAGTCTAATGAATGCTATTGTTAACAATTTAGGGAGAAAATTTAAGATTTGTTTATGAAACTCCTTATTGGCAGAGGTGCTGAGGAAATGTGTGAGGAAAATGAATCTGCACTGACCACACCTCAGCTGCTACAGTTACATAATTCAAGATAAAGTTTAGTCTCAATCACCTGCACAGGCCACCATCCCCTTTGTTAAAATTTCTCAAATCGATCATTGCTAAGCAGTATTGTAGTGTAGGAGCGTCTGTCACATGAATGTCAATGATGGCTGCACCGTTGAAAACCCTACCACGTCTTTTACAGACAATAATAAATTAGCAATTTGTCATGATACCAGCCTGTGGGGTATTTATTGTTCCACACGTTCATCTTTCATCTTTCAGTGTTGGGTGCCTGTTTTCAAAATGGAGCCGGACGTTCTCCAACACAATCTTAAAATTCAGCATCTTGCACTGTAGCTCAGCCTCAGTATCTGCTCCCATGCAATTTGGCTGATGACTTTACTTCTGGATGTGGTTCAACAAGCAGAGGCCATTCTGCTGACGGCGCTGAAACAATTAATACCCTGTGAAGTTATGATACAGACAGTGCCAGCCCACAGGCCGCAGCAGTGATTTCTCTCCTCAAGAAATATAACTGTATATTTTGCCCTCACCTTTTTACTCCACCGATGAATTGCCTCTTCTTGTTGGTTTAAGTGTCTGTCAGGTAGGTAGTATTCAACATTTTGGTGGTGGGGTGGGGTGGGGGGTTAGTGGCCTTGAAAAGAGAAATACCTTATGCTTGACTCTCACCTAAAATTGTTCTTCTTTGTTTTGACAATATATCCTGTCCTCCTGGGACAAAACATATTTTTAAAGGTAATATTTACCAAAACACTCTTCCCTGGTTGGAACTGTGTTTGTTGCCCGGCAACGTTCACACAGTCTTTCATGTTGCAAATGTTGAGGCCTTCTGTGATTTCAATAGCACTTCTTTTTGAGCTCTCTCAGATAGAATCAAATGGAACAAACATCCTGCACATGCTTACAAAATTGTAATATTTGTTACAGTATTATTTTTTTAATTAGCATTATACTCATTCAATTCTACACATACAGTATGATGTGGACACTGTAAATGTAACACAAAGCACATATACATAGACATAATTCAGAAATGGCAATAACATGCAGTATTCTGTGTGTGTGTATATATTCTTGTGAGAATTAACACAGGAAATAGCTTGCATTATAAATCTAATAAATGTCTGAATGCATGACTCAGTGACTGAAAATAGAGGTAATCTTTATTGCCTGAAAGCAGTTCAAAAGATTATAAGTAAAGCTGCTGGGAACCAAATAGAAATATGTGTATGGGCCCCTCTATCCTGCTTACTGACAAAGCACTGACTTGATAAATAAAATTTCCATATTAAAAGTCTTTCTTGGGATTTTGGGAGAATAATAGAGATACACGTTTAATAAAGGAATACCATACAAGATAGATACAAAGATGGATGAACAGGCTGTGGATGGTTCGATGACCGACCTGCATGGGTATATGTATGGCCTCCACTGGATCATGTGTTCTGTCTAAGTAATTCTGACAACAGAAGATATTTTCTCCACGGTGAGAGACAGCTCCGTTCTGTCCTTCCCATGTTCACATTAGACTGGGACTTGTTCTCTCTAGTGTTCTTTTCTTTTTCCATTTCCTCTGATCTTAAGCCTGGCAGAATCATCTTAACCTGCCTCAAGGCAATTTTCAAACTGACACTGAGTTTCTCAAGTTCACCTATGAATGTGAATCATCGAGCAAATATCCAGGGACAGCTTATACAGCCAACACTGTGTCACGCGAATATAAAACATGTTCTTGTTCCCCTTTGCTTTTATTTTATTTTTTTTAAAAGTTGTGTTACAAAGAATGTTATGATGCCAAGGTTGCCACAGCAGATGTGATAGTTGTAAATCTCTGTTTTGCAGGTCGCTTCCATTAACCTTTACCCCAAGCTGGGTTCCAATCTGGAAGGCTGTGTTCCACACACTGCAGCTCAGGTTGGGGCTGAGGTGTTGGGGCTTGGATGTACATGATACCACACATTGAGTGCTTGAAACATGTTAAACAAACAGGATAAAGCCCACTATTTTTATTGATCACAGAGGGGAGGAGTGCACCAGTGGTTTTTATCCCATACTTTACATCGTGGCAAACCATTTTGCCAGTAATGTGAATGCATTTCAACTACCATTCCTGGTATCCATTGGTCTCCATTAATTTCTGCACAAAAGGAAAATATATAAGCAGACTTTGGAAACATGCTTGGGTTGTCTCAGCCATCATGGCTAAGTCCATATTCATTTTGGTCAAACTTATATTTTTGCTAACAGTGCTGTAACGCAATACTTAGTATTGCATTACAGTAATATGATTATTCTTTCAGTTACAATTAGTGTAACAGCAGTATGAGCAGAAAATAATTATTTTAAATAGTTAAGTGGCTATGTATTTTCTATGATGCGAAGATTTCCCAATGTAATGTTTTGCTTCCTTTAGTGCTGATACTAGTCCCCTTTGTTTCTCATCATAGACACTAGATTCCAGTAGTACATTAGATCTGGCTGATTACAGTGTGTGCATAATCCAGTTGGGTATTTACCTATTGGATGAAGTGTTTGAGACCTGTAAGTCCCATTGTCAGACAGGTATTGATAGTTTCTTCCTGCCAGTTCCTGCCCTGTATTCCAACAGTACGAACCTCCTGTTTCACCGATGTCCCAGTGTTGTTGCCACAATTTTTGCTTATGTATTTTTATAAAATATTTTATGTACATTTACTTAATGGAGTCTGTATATCGACTGCCTATGATTTCAGTGACTGTTTGGCAAGTATGTCCACATCCTCATTGCCTTCCACACCTACTTGTACATGGGCAGGAACCCAAAGGAAGAACACTCAAACCTTTACTATGCAGTCTGTATAATATGTGGAGAATTTCAAACTGAATATCTTGTCATTATGAAGATTACCCGGCCTTAGTACCTGAGGGTGCTGAAAAGCTATCAGTGGTAATAATCACATTGTCTGTGTTGTTCTCCTCCACCCACTGTAAAGCTTGTGATATTGCTAATAATTCAACTGTATATACTGATAATGAATCTGTCGCTCTCTTGCACTACTCTCCATAAAAGGTGTAAGTTCAGATTTATCTGTCAGTTTCTGTAGCAGATTTATTTTATGGATGACCTCATGAGGGAGGTATATGGATGTGAGGGACTGTATTGTAAATTACACAAGGCTATATTTTCTGCCTTCACTTTCCCTATCCACACAAGACTTCTGAATCTGTATACATGCATTCAAAAGCAGCCAAAATAAAAAGGTACATGATTTGTAATTAAGGAACCAAAAGTTAAAAACACATTGGTACAGTCCTTTAAGCACTATTTTTTCTTTAATCAGACTTACATTTACCTCATGTTAACAGAATTTAAAGCATAAGATTTGTAGTTCTGCATCATTCCTATTCGTAAACCCATCTGCATAAACAGCATAACACATTCCTAAACACAGAAAATAAAGGTCTGTGCCAGGCATGACATGGTGAAATTTTGCTGATTAGACACACTTTATCTCCGTAGTGTACGAGTGTGCCTTTCTTCCTTCAGTGCTTCTCCCCAGATTTTTCCCCCCAACTGTTTGCTTCCATGCCTGCTTCATGTGTTTTGTCTTGGCAAAGATGTGAGAGATAAGAGGTGGGCATCTGTGTATGGCAGTGCCTTGCCATCTGTCAACTTCCCATGGGGTCTCTGTGGACATAAGCTCACATGGGTAGAACATGGGTAAGCAGATAGTTTCCAGTTTAGTTCAGGGGATATTCAACACGAATTCATAAGATTTTATTCTGGGGGGAAAGCGATGACAGACAAAAGAAAAAGATTAAGTACTCAAACCACCCAAATTAAGTTTAGTTTTCTTAGAGAAATAGAAATGGGGAACTTCCATAGCTGTGATGTGATCTTATGTCATTTAGAAAGAATGCCACGAACAAATACAGTCTTACAATATGTATTTCGATGCTACTGTATCTTCTATACAAAGAACCCTTTACAACAGTGTGGGGTCAAGAGTAAAGACACAAGGGATGTCTGCTAATGCTCTTGCGAGATGAAAGAATTTACATAATGTAAGATGATAAGGATCTATAAACCCAGCAGATCAATGAGGTCCAATTACAGGCCACTGGAGTTTCTTATCAGCTTCAGTTTAACTTTGTGCTGCCTGTGGTCCTCCACTTTCATTAAATTCCCAATGTGATTAGGCTGGCTGATTGGCACAAGTTGAAGATTATCACTGAACGCAATCGCTGTTTGCCTGCTTACTTTTGTGTTCAAAGACACAAGAAAAACATCCTCAAGGACACATTTAATGTGGTTAGTGACAAATAGTATTTTGTGTTTCTGGGGAGGCAATATCATTTAGCTATTATCATATTGTATCTCATTATTTTCTGTAATTCTAGCAATGTTAATGACTCTTTTACTTGTGACCTTTGCTAAATGAACACATGCTTTAACCATGAAAAACAGGGTCATTGTTACGTTTTTGCATTCTCCCCATCTTGCAATTTGCGGGGCCTTGGGGAGGGCTGTGAGCTGTGGGGCTGCACCTTTGTTAAAGTGCATTCACCTGTGTGAGAGTCAGAGCCATCCAAGGTTATGGCCTGGAGGCGTAAGGGGGGAGAAAACAGACTTTTTTGCAAACAAATACACACCTCCACAGATTTCCTCAAAAGTCCAAAACACATTTTTCCTTGTCTATTTTCATCTACATTGTTATTCTAAGGCGTATGTACTTTAGATTCATTTGTTTGTTTGATGTTTACACATTTCTGACTTTCATGTGAGCTGAATGACTAGTATTTGACAGATGAAGGAGAAAAAAATCTTTTCCTCCTTTCCACCTACTTTATTGTTGACTTGTGGATCACAGATTCAGTGCGAGCACCTCTTTCCAGTGCTGAAGAGGAAGGGGAAAGAGATTCCTGCACATAGTGTTTATGGTGTCATGGTGACACACTGAAGACGCACAGATTAGCAAGGCTCTGAAGGGCACTTCGATGTGACTCAGCATGTTTGGCCAATTACTCAGCATGCTACCCGCTCCCTCTCCCTCGACACACCCACTTATTGCAACATCCCAACCATAGTGGTAGCTCGTCTGACTCGGTCCCCTCGTTGCACTCGCTCCCCTCATTCCTCTATTTTTGGCATCAGACATTCTAAGCACGTAGGCCTCAGCACAATGTAAATTATTCAGCCTGGCTTGCCAGAGGCTGGGAGCGAATCATAAATCGTAGATGGTCTCAGGCTATTTCATACGGGTGACCGTGGTTAAACACCAATGCACAGAATCATTTTCAAACCCACACAAATATAAGGTTTCATTACTTGTAGCTTGGTGAGAGAGTATTTGATTTTGAACTAGCTATAAGGCCTTTTTGTTGTATTCAAATGTGCAGCGTGCGCTTGTGGCATGTGACATGTACAACACCGCCGATTTCTGGCTCGGCTTCAAAGAAGATTCCTGCAGTGGTTAATTAACCATCAAGGAATGCAGAATATGTGAGGTTTTTCTAAATGACTTTGATATTGTCTTCCCTTCAAGCTAGACAGCACCTGAACATGGGTGCTGAAATGTCCTCAAATGCTTTTCCTACATCTATCTATTTATCTATCTGTCTGAAATGGGTTTATTTCCTTCCACCTTTTTCAATATCAACCATAAGTTGGTATTTAGCTTGAATACTGTAAGGTAAAGGAGAGAACTGAGTGAATGCCACTTCCTCTTTCAGTGGTGTTGTCTTTGACATTTCATGACATATTTTTCTAAAGAATACATAAACCTCATCTTCAAAGTGTGCACTTGCTGTATCTAATAACTGGCACCTCAGTGTTCCAGGAGATACAGTATAATGAGGCACTTTGAGCTGTGTTACTTCAGGTGAAACAAACTTTTCTTTGTGTTTTCCAGAGTTCCTGACTTCTAACCTGTTAGGTTGATGGCATGGTGCAGGTCTTTTTCCCCCTGGTTTGCTTGCTGACTTCTTTGACAGCGTGAGGAGTGCCATGAAAAATGGGCGAAGGAAGCCGGTCTGGTGTCTGGCACAGATGCCAGAGCAAGAAGGCACTCAGTAGGGCAGCATCCATGTTTAGTGAGGCAGTTTGCTGTTTAATTACACACTGTGGGAGTCACCTTCCTCAGACCTCGAAGTTCACCCGCTTAGGCCAAGGGCACAACAGACTGGCTTCTGTGACCTAGATTTGGATGGTATGGGAATACACAACACAGATGCGCACACAGACACACACACACACATGCACACCATAAACAGTTTAGCGTACTTTAGAGGACGTGTTATTGACTTACAGTCATTCCTTGGAGGCTACCTTTCCATGGAGACTACTTTAACCTTTACACATGCCTAAACCTTGTCGTGGAAAACTGCCTATACTCTAAAAGTTGAACAAAACACAGGAAACACTTACAGGTCATTGAGAAAAATGTATTGTTCAATAAGAGACAGACAATCAGAAGTCATCAGCTATCTCAAAGAGAAAATACAAGAATACAGCTTTTATAGTATTCTGGAAACAAAGAAACTCTTTTCCATTAGTCAGTGTTACATAGTTCGATAAGTTTAGACCTATAGGAACTTTCCAAAAACATATCAGAACCCTTGAGGTACATCCTTTCTGCTGTGAACACACCACTCACATATCATCACCTTTAAAGTTTGAATGACAAATTGGAGCAAACAGTTCCTTATTTACACATTCAGCAGACATGGAGCAACATTATCATTCATTTAGAGTCATGTTTCTGTCCATCTTGTGAATTTATGTCCAATAGTCACTCTCTTTTAGCTCTGTTTTGGTCTCCACCAACTCCTGAGGGAAATATCTGGCTCCTAGCTGATACATGTTAAACTATGTCCACCAGCTAGTTGCTAACTTTGTCTGCCATTTGGTGCCGGGCAGTGTGGCTTTATCAGAGCTTATTTGCTAAAAACGAAACCGTTAACGACACCAAAATAATGAGGGGGTTTTGCCGCAAAAGCCTGACATGTTAGCTAATGTAAGTGAACTTTGGGTGGATATTTCTGTATGACCAAGCCAGTTTGCATGTTTGAGCATGTCAAATAATTTAATAGACAAGAACAACCAAAACCTCACTGGAAGATATGTTTGTGATTACCTGCTTTTGCTCTCATTTGATTAGCTCTTCTTATAATCGCATGACATCACAGCGATGTAAAAAAAGCCAGTAAATGATTTTCATGCCATTCATATGTGCAAGCTCAGCCAGCTCAGCCAGTAAAGGACTCCAATGCACATGTTATATGGGCCCAAAAATGCAGACGCCTGAAAAACTTTTGCAGCATATTTGCCTGGTGAGCAACTCTTAGAAATATATCCATTTTGACAGCATCCACAGCCCATTACACAATCATATTTCTGTTCATAAGTCAGACAAACAAAACTGACTTGAAGCCTAAAAAGATTTGCACCTGAAATGCAACCAGTGTTGGCAGTGTAACTAAACCCCAATCATGTGACAAGGAATATCGATTTGGTGATTCCGTTTCAGTTCTTTGAAAGCTGTTCTCCATCAAAAGATTTCCGTTCAAAATGTGTCCCCAAATGTGGCCATAGACAGAGACACACACACAGAGGCACAGATTTGAGTCACACTAGGCACACATAATGAAAATCATTTTCAAATTTCAGCTAATGAGTTTGTCTATTCAGCATTAGTGAAATGTTTCCCTTCATACTCAATGGACTGCTTTGTCCTTGGTCTCTCATGGTCTCATGTGGCTCAGTCATTTGTTACGGAGAGTGACCATCCACTTTGTAAGTACCGATCACTTTTCACATTCTTCTTCACACAGCATCCGCACTCACTCCACCCGTTCACGCTAATTTCCACTAATGATTAGTCAAGGATAAAGAAACGATGGGGCTTTTCACACATTGCTAACAAGTCGAAGGCTCTCACCCCACAAAGATTAAAGGCGCAGGCTCTTTTGTGCACTGTGGAGCAGAGACCAATAAATCCTCATTGATGCTCTCGCAGGGTAATTATCACAGGGCCTAGAGGCAGAGATCAAATCACTGCGTGCTATTGACAGTATAGCTTGATACAAACAGGTATGTTGGATCAAGCCACCGGAGGAACCACTGTGAGGTTTATCAGTTTGACTTATCAGTCCTTGATAGCTTTAAATCTCACACCCCTCTTCTATCTATCTCTGCAGGGTTTTGGCATATCCAGTGTGGCCAATTGAAATGACTTCTAAATGTGGAAGAGCTGATTTGATGTGTACACTAATCCGCAGGGACAGAGTTAGCTGAGAATAAAGAGTGGTAATAATGGCAGAAATTGTGACAGAGCAGGAAAAAAAATGTGTCCATTAAAATGAAACATGTCAGTCATAACAGATCCATAGGTGTACAGGAATATGGACTGATCCTGATGCAAGAAACTTGCAACTCTAAACATTGTTGTTTTCTCTAAGAATAGATGTTTTTACTATATGCTTTTATACTGCCACACAGCATGCACATACTGATCTCAGCTCTTTTGCTTTAATGCTATAGATTATTTGTAAAAACTCGGCTGGAAGGTTTTGAATGACAGCTTTCTACACAAATCCCAGCTTGATGGGGTTTGCTGCTGTGGGAGTGGAGGAAAACAAGATAATCTCTGAATGGCATGAAGTATTGAGGGGTGGGGGAGGCAGGGAAAGATAAACAGCCAGAGAAAAAAGAGAAAGAGAAGGCAGAGAGAAATAGACTTCCCTCCTCTCATTCTTGGGGTGTGTGGTGTGTCTGCTCTGTATGCGTTTCCGTGTGTCCAGAAGGGCCAGTGTTTGTGTGCACACACTGATGATTTTGACAGCCAGGCTGTATCAGCAGAAACAAGGCCTATAAATTGCAATGGTTTCAGATGCCTCATGCAAGTATTGACTGCTAATATCTTGGCGGGGCCTCTATGGAATAGCACAAGAACAAACCAGGCACACAGAAATATCTGTTATGTCTGCCTGTAGAATTACAGTGTCTTCCAGAGATATTTGAGCACAATCTAACACAATATACATACATACATTTTAATGCGCACAAGCATGTTCACGTTTACAGCGTACACATACAACTATGCTCTCTATGGGCAGTATGTGTTCATGCAAATATGCTGTATGCCCTGATGCTTGCATCTACTCTGTATGGATGAAAGTCTTCGTCTTGCTGAATGTGACACATTTTTTGTTCTGCACTTTTACTAAATATTCACCCATTCTGCACATTCACCAAGGCTCCTCTGACTCTGCAAAAGAGGAACACTTTGGGGAATGCTTAATAATAAGCATGTTTGGTGGATTCATTAAACCACTTATGCAGTGTTTTAAATGCACAACACAAAAACCAATCAGAAAGAGCAACACAACAGCTGTTTAGGTAAAACTGCATGTTAGCAGTGAACTTATTTGAAGTCGTGACAGACTGGAGATCATGTGCTGTGAAGAATATATTGTCAAAGGGAACCAAGTAACGATAAGCCACTCTGTAACAGGTATGTTTTGGCCCGTAAACACACTGCTCACCTTGGAGTATTGTTTGAACCTGCTGGAACATTCATAAGATGAATCATTCCTCCAAGTTCACATCTTCATCAGTTGTGAATTATGAAACATGTGGAGTAACCAGAAATGTTGTGCCCATCCTGGGACAATCATTGTGACGTTTTAAATCCAGAAATAGCTCGAACACAGAGGCTAACTATTGTCCACCAACATACACAGAATTTTGTTAGTCTTGACAGTCAGGTAAGACAGTAAATGGTTGGTTAGTTAGTTGGTTAGTTAGTTCGTGCCCAGCCCACATGGACACCAAAATATACAAAATGTACTGTTGCAGTGGTGAGACATTTGTCAGACATGAATATAACTTCCAGAAGAGCTCATCAGAAAGTAAGGATATTTTATTAAAAAGAATAGCCCTTAGATCATCATATAATGAATAAAAAAATGTGAAATGTCACCTAAATCACATAGCAAACAAGTCTCTTCTCTTCAGGAGGAAAAGCAAACCTGTCGGTCTGTAATGGTAATGTACCTGAAAGTAATTGTGCACACGGAGATCTTTGACTTTTGGCTAAATTCTGCTTCATACAGTATAAGGTTCTACGCTGTACACACTAGTTGTTTTTCATCAGACAATATGTTATACAATATGGACAATATGCAATAATTTAGGCTTATACCAAACCAGACCATCTTTCTTTGTACATCAGGAACAATTTGCACTGAGCATCATAAATATTACACTGTAATCTGTTTTGAAAAATGAAAAATTAATCAGTCATACAAAATAAAGATTTCACCTCACTAATCCAGGGGTGTCAATACAAAATGTTCCAATTAAAATCTTTCTTGTGAGCCGTTGTTCAGGCAAGTCTGTTCCAAAGTCGATTCATCTCACATTTATGTCTGGCGTTTGAAGGTTCCCATCCTATAATGTTCAAAACTGGTGTAAGATTATGAACCCCCAAAAATGATCAAATTACAATTCACCTGTTCACGGTGCTAAGTGCCAGAAGCATAATCTGAAACAGGACACACACAGAATGTACACAGTTGTGCATGAATATGGAAGTGTGCGCTGGGATGAGTGCTGAGTAATGTCAAACTATGTAAAGATCGGGGTTCAGCACTTATCCCAGCGCACTACCTGCTGAATTAACCAAAACACTAATACTCTAACACTAATACTTAAAAGTGAGATGCTGTAGCGATCCTACCTCTTAGATATTTATTATTATATTATTAAAACCTGGGGCACCACCTTCGGTTGAAGGAAAATAAAAAATTTAACTAAAATAAAATAAAATGGATCAGTCTTATTATCTAAAGGGGTGAATCCTAAACACATTGATCTTTGATCCTTACTTTGAATAAAAACCTCTACCGTCAGACGGTGTGATAAACAACATTTATTAATAGCTAAATGTCTTAACCAATCAATAGTGTGAATATACGATAGAAAGCTTAATGATATGATATGAAATAACAGAAAGAAAACAAACAGAAAGAAGCGAAAATAAAATAAAGGTTATTTGAATAGCAGTGGCAAGAGATGGTTACTTTTCGATAGTAACGGAGGTAT
>LKNJ01000569.1:0-11945 GCA_002120245.1 Maccullochella peelii
TGGCGCTATATAAATAAAACTGAATTGAATTGAATTGAATACTATTAAAGAGTGGCCCCCTTTAATAGTGTTACATGTATTACATTACAGCACAATTATTACTGACATGGCAGAGGCAGTTTGATGAACATCTCCAATCACACCACAGGAATAGTTTGGGTTCATATTGGCACATGGTGAGGTTAGCTAGGCAGCTAAATAGAGGATGGTAGACAGTAGTCAGTGACATGTCTTAACAAATACAGATGGATCCATCCCATAGTTGTTATCAAGCATGGCAATTGATTGCTAGCAAATGTGGTACAGACATTCCTGTTCCTTCAGGATGAATTGTAATAAATTTGGTGATCCCTTGACTTTTCATTTAGCGCCATCATGATCCAAATTTCACTTTGTCCGATACTATATTTTACTATATTATATACGATACTATATTTTACTATACTATATTTTACTATATTTACTGTATTTTATGACTAAATATCTGCAAAACTATTGACATTCCCATCAACCTCATTTGTACTTTGTGCTTAGTGCTATATATCAAATGTTAGCATGCTAACCAGCTGAACTAAGCATTGTTATCAGAGTCTATTAGCATGCTGACATTAGCATTGAGCACAAAGCACTCACAGCCTCACAGAGCCACTTGCTGTAGACTTGTTGTACAATGGGTCATAGGATATAGGAAGAAAACTTAAACCATTTGTAATTGCCACATATTTCTGGCCTCTCATGAACACATCATCTTTATAAAAGATTTTCTCTCAATGAAAGGTAATCAGACACCACTGCACTGGGGGCCAACAACAGGGCCTGGAGAGGATGATGATGGGTGTCTCACTTGCCAGCAATGAATATGGGACTGGGCAAGAGCCCCAGCTCAGGCTCTGTGGCGCCTGGTTGGCGGCTCTGAGCGGGACTCTTGTGGTCCCAGGAAGGTTTGTCTCTGAGAGGAAGCTGAAGGTCAAAAGAAGAGCAGAAGGGGCTTTTGGGGGGAAGGAGGTGGTGGGTGTTTGTCCCTCAGTAGGATCTCCCAGCTGGCTTGTACTGGCAGCAGGTGCAGAGCTACAGCAGGCCAACATCTGGGCAGAGCATCTGGCAGTCCTCTCCATATTTTATTTAGCCTCTCGCTTTGGGTACGGAGATTAGGACCTCTGCCCACGAACAGAGGGATGAAGCGGAAGTTCTCCAGCAGGATTGCGTGGAATGGCATGATAGGAATCATTTCCTCTGAAGGCAGAAATGGCAGTTTTACTCGACAGCCATTTTATTCAATTATTGATTCCACTTTGCTGCGTTCCTCTGACTGGATCAAACCAGATTTATGCAAGTTAGTTGTATTAAAGTTTAGAAGATGAAAGATCCTCCATGACGTGAGTTAGGCTACATTTCTGCCTCCGCAAGTGATTTCTTCACTGAAGTTTAAGGCAAATTACTGATGAAAGCATCTATTATCCCCAAGAACAACATGTGTTTGCAAATGCAGTGCTGTGTAATTGTGATCTTGTGTAACTTGGCTAAATGTTCCTCCTGAGTTCTGTGTGATTAGTCTTGGTTGGCTGGAAGTGTGCTGCTCTCACATAAAAAGACCAAAGCAGTCTATAAATTCAAGATTGCACGTATCTGTTGGTTATGGATCCCGTACTCCTTGTGTACAGTCACAGCTGCAGTAAATGCTTCTTGTACAAGAAAACAGCTTGAAAAATAAGCTGATTGGCCTTTTCACGGGCCCCACAAATACTCCAGTGACAGATGATACTGATTTATTTTATTGGTCCTCCAAATCCTATTATCCATGTAGCCCTGCGGTTGCAATGAATGCGGGCTGTGTAGCAGTTTTCATTTCCTGGGTGCCTCTGCAATGTGGGAGCTGATTCACTGCTGCTAGGGCCCTTTCTGCCTCAAAGCCCTGTGGCCCCCTCAGCGGGCACCTGCTCCGAAATTCATCGCAGCAACTCCAAACGCTGATCTCACAGGCCCGACACACATCATCGGAGTCCCACCCTAGAAAATGAGATGATGTCAGCTGCCTGCAGCACATGGGGGTCTAGTTGGGAACTTATCAAATACATGATTCAACTGAGCTCCAGATGATCTTATCTGGGCACCGCCCGCTCATCCATGAGTAGAAAAGCATAATTACATGTTTGATTTATAGCTTTAAGTGATACTAGTGGGGGTTTCTAATGTTTACATTAATGTTTTGTTTCCTTGGCCCACTTAGAGTAATTTGTCAGAGACCCTGATGTGTTTCACTTGCCAGTGTACTGTAACTGACCCACAGTTTCTCTGTACAGCTAAACCCAGAGTCCATTCAACCATGTGAAATGCTCGAGGCTGAGGCCACTGTGGGAAGTCATCTGACACAGAAAACAGGCATCTGCCAGACATTTTTTCACCAGCAAACAATCCCAGAAAATGTTCCTGTTTCAAATCAGTTTCGATGAGGACATGTTGGACAGGAATCAGATTAATTGGCTATGGGCATTAGGGTAGTTTTCGGACACATGGGGCGAGGGTGAGACAGCTAGAGATATCCTTATTTTTGGAATGTCGAGGGCTTGTGCAATTTAGCTACGGAGATTAGAAACTCCCAATTCTGAGAATAGTTTTGCAACAAAAAAAGTGCCACATTTTTCTCAGATTCTGAGATATAAATATCTCTTTTAGAAGAAATGAAAACAGCAAATCTATTAATCATAAATCAGATTAACAATTCAAGACAAATACTGCCCTGACAATCCTAAATTCTATCAATCATTAGCTGTTTACTCTTATCTTTTTCAATATATCTGTATTTTATCTAATGTGTTAAATGCTGTCATGGTGCACCAGTTAAAGAACTTCAATCATACAAACAAACACGTCCATAAAATGAGGAGCAATGTGGATTAAATGATCAGTTTTGGTGGTAAACCACATTCCTGGTTACAGTATTAGCTCAGAGATTTGGGCAATCTGTCTCTATATCTGATCTTATCAGTAACCCGCCGGTATAAAGAGATCTGCATGGTGCTGACTGTTAGATCAGTGTATGAATGCAGGTTCTTATCTTATCTCCTGCTCTGACAACTCTGAACTCAAGATGAACTATCTCTTTCCTTCCAGTTCCTCTCAAAGAGGAACAATTAAAGGTAGTTTGAGAGCTTTTACATCTGAAAGTAAAGACGCTCATTGTGTGAGGCTGGCTGGCTGGCAGACACGAGACAAACGGGCCCACAACATATAGTTTTCTCTTTTTTCACTGAAACTTGAGGGTGGAAAAGACAAAGGGGAGGTGTACGTGTGAGAACAGTGGTCCTTTGTTGCACAAACTGATTTGTTTTGACACTGAGACGCAGCGCATCACGTGTATCAGGTGTGATTCATGTTATTTTTGTGATCACAGACAGACCTGTCATACAAACAGTCAGGTAACCAGGGATGCACCAATCCAACTTTTTCTCTCCCGATACTGACTCCTGTGTCCCACTGAGACTGCATTTATAATGACATTGACAAAGAATCTCTATGTGAAATGTGGATCGGTCATGTCGTGGCTGATACCCCATCTGCTTAATCAGGTCAGTATTGGTGCTGATACCCATCTGGCAAATCAGACCGGTGCATCCCTACAGGTAAAAATATGACATGAACTATCAACTATCCTGACTTAAAGCATAAGGCTGGCAATATTAAACATTTTTTTTGTTGTCAACAAATTCCATGAAAAGACCAAAACCAACAAAACAATTGATTCTACTAACAAGTGTTGTCTGTGTAGCCACAGTCTTATTCCTCTAAAAACAACAATGTCCAGCTGCTTTAGAAAATTATTTTGCCTTTTTTAAAAGTGAAACTATGTATATGTGACCAGTTTTTAAAGATTTATGTCACAAATGACAAATAGGTTTGGGGTTCAGTGCCACCGAACTAACACTGTTGGTTTTTGTCAGAATAACACCAGGCTTGTCTTTTAATAGTGAAAAATACAAGGACCTTGCAACATGTGGACAACGTGGCTCGTTTCAAGAAAACATCACACTCATTAACAGGCTGGGGCCGCCTTCATGACCCAGCGGTGGAGGCATACTGAGCCTCCTCAAACATCTTAAAAATGTTGTCCATGCAGGGTTTTCTTACTGAGGATGCTGTTCATATGGTGACACCTGGTGGACACTCTTCGTCATGATCACAAGGTGGACGAGTCATGATGGCAGCAAAGGTCCAAACCCCAAATACGAGAAAGAAAAGGTGAAAGCTTGCTTTATTTGTCAAAAGACTCTCGTCTGACCTCTGAAATGAAAACAGTCGTGAAAAACAGATGGTGTTTTTATCATCTTAGTTATGACTGTAACAGACACAGTTCACTCAATTTTAGCTAATAACTAAGAGTGGAAACTGTGTGTACTGTTATACTCTGCTGGATGTCAATTAAAGGCTACATTTACATTTACAACAAGTTTATGTCAAAAAGAAAAACATGAGAAAGCTGCAAAGTAGTTAAATTAAACACAATCAGAAAGGATGGACTAAAATTACAAAATTAAAAATTAATCTGCACAAAATAAAAACTGAATGAGAATTTTTGATAAAGTCATCTTAACTCAAGGTTCACTTATTTTTTTCTTGAGCTTTCACTCGCACCACATAGTCATGGAGATCTGAACCATCTCTATGACAACAAAGCAAACTTCATCCGCTGACGAAGACCATGAGAAGCTCCAGAAAAAAAGCTAGTAAGAGGACATCAGAATTATTATGTAAAACTACTTCTTTCAAGGTCAAGAAAGAACTTTTAATACTTGAATAGGATTTATTCTTGTTATAAAATGCAGTGAATCCCAGCTGTTCTTCTAAAAGTTACCCAAATCTAATCAGTAAAACTGTTTTCTCAGCATCTGTCATGTGGCTGAGTAAGTTCATGTTATTAAACCTCTTCAGACATCGAATATGACAGTTTGGGCTCCAGAGTTAATTACAGTGCGAGTCCTCCTCGACAGTGTGTGCTCCATCTGTCATGCTGGGCGTTCACTGAGCCTGAGCCCCCTGGTTCTTCTTCTCCTGCCACGACTTCTTCCTCAGCTCCAGCTCAGTGTCGGTGAATGAAGCCGGACCCCAGTTAGTGATCCTCTGAGGTCCTTTATGACCTGAAAGAGCAGGTTGAAAGAGAAGCAAGGGAAACCTTTTAACATGATGGACTTAACAGACAAATCATTCATAATGAATTTCGTTGCAATGAGAATAAAGTTGCATCTAATCTAATCTAAGATAATGATAAACTGTTCAGAAAGCAGAACATTGCCATTGTCTAAAATATCATTAAGATTTCACTTAATTGGAACCAAGAGTCCATAAATACACAGATGTATGTTTACAGTGGTGTCCACACACTTTTGGCCATATAGTGTACCTTGCTGCAACTTTCACTATAAAGGTGTTTTTATAAATAAGACCTTAATTCAAATTGTGGAACATTACAATATCAAAATCTTGCAAAAACACACCAAGAAGCCCCATTTCCATAAACTTAATGCACAAAGTTCTTAAATGCCAGTCAAATACAAATGTAATGTAATGAATTTATCAGCAATTACTCACGAACAACAATCAGTTTCCCTACCTGGCTGGATGAGGCGCACCAGCCCCTCGTGTTTGGCCACCTTGTCCTTCCAAGTCTTTGTCTTGTTTGCTGCTCGCTCAAGCTTCCTTGACACCTCCTAAATGAGATAAACAGGAAGTGAGAGAAAGAGAAGAGGGATGGAATCAGATCATATAAACTTTGAGTAGATGTCCGCTGAGAGGAGACAGGTGGATAAATGGCATGAGGGACAGTAGAAACAGTTCAGCCAGGAGGGGGAGCACTGAGTATCGAAACCTGGCAACTTATTTCTTATCTCACTCCCCATGTTTCCTGTCTGTATTTCTACTGTCACTATCTGATGAAGGCAAAATATCAAATCTGATCATCTAGAAAAATAACTTATTCTATTGTTCCATATACTGAACATCACTGATAAGAATCATCCAACAAGAATCAACAAAATGCCACAAATGTGAAACATAATACAGACATACTTGTGGGCAGAGAAGAGTAGTTTTGTTACCAGATACAAGAACAGTTCCTTCTGCTAAAAGGAAAATAAACTATTCTGATGGCGAGGGACAATTTCCATGCTGACATTAAATAGCTAGATAAAGCCTCTGCTGGGGTTTTCAGATGAGTGTAAACCTCCACATGTGTGGCCTGACCTGGTACTGCTCCAGTGCTCCCTGCCGCTCCCTCTCCAGTCTATCCAGCTGCAGCATGGCTGCCTGCAGGTCTCTCTCCTTGGCCAGCTGCTCGGCCACCAGCTCCTGCTTCTCGGCCTCAGTCTGAGACAGCGCCCTCTGCTGCTGCAGGTGGATGTGCTCCAGCTCTGTCCTCTTTGCTGCCTCCTCCTCCAGCAGCCTGTGACAGAAAACACAGCAGTGATGCTAACAATGTCTTCAGGTTGTCGATTTTACCCACTTAATTCCCATTCAGAACAAAGGGGACTGAGGAGCTGGAGCCAGAACACATGGGGAAGAGGGGAAAAATCCTGAACAGTAAAATCTGCCCCTCTTGTCTTAGGACTACGGCAAGAATCCCTTACTAACAACACAGGGGGTCAATGCAGACTATACACTGTCTGCTGTGATGGTATTTCACTCATTATTAGGCCTACAGCTAGATTAAACAGCTGTGTGACACTAATGTTAAACACTGGGCCACTGTTTTGAGGTTGTGTATTTGTGATGTTGTTGTACTTAAAAAAATGCAAATCTAGCGGTGCCTATTTAAAATACTCTTTAAAAAAGTGTGAGAAACCAATTAAAAAGAAACAAGAAGACTTGTTTTATTAATAACTGAGCTTATTTTTCTTTTCTGTTATTTTTTCCCTCTCACTTGCTCTTTCTGCAAGCTTTTTTGAGCTGCCACAAGAGAACCTTGTTTACTGTCAACTCTAGGAAACAGAAGAAAACGCAACTTTTGGCAGCTTGTGAACTTGTGTGTGAAAGTCCCTTCAAACTGACCAGGTCCTTTTAAACAACCTGGAACAATTCTGACACCGGCAGTTGGTTTCAGTTAAACATTCTGTTGCTAGTAGTAACCACCACAGACATAGTTCTATAGCAGTTGAACTGACATTGTTACATCCTTAAAATCTGTGACCAAACAAACACTGACAGGCATCTTTTATATCAACTCTATAAATGCCCTTGTTAGAGATTATCTATAGGTACTTTTTTTTATCACAGCTGTCTTGTGATTGTTGATTTGTTCATTTAGTTTTCCTGCGATCAGTTTACTGCTACCCATCATTAATCCATTATACTAGCTGTCTGTGGCTAATGTGTTGCTAATACAACTTTCTAGGTGAAAGTTGTCTGGGTGAATTTAGTTAGTCTATACTTTTGTGAATGCAGTTTCCTTGTTACTGTACTAACAAATTTTTACAATACCTTTGATCTAACTTTTGTTCATGGAATCTCATCTTTTTCTGATTTGAAATCAGTATCATTGAATTTGTTGTCCAATACGGTTCTCACAGTTAAAAGGCAATCCCCTGCCTTCAGCCTTTATTGGAAGTGTGTTTAGCTCGCTGCATAGCTGTGCACCTACACACATAGTGAGGGCAGAAGACTGACAATATAATGCAATCCAACAGAACATAGCCGCTAACTGCTAAATGACATGAATCAACAGCTCTCTCACTGTGTCAAAAAGTAAATATTAACAGCTTTAAAAAGACTGCAGGTCTGTTAAACTGGGTTGCATTATAACATACAGGTGTTCATATTACTGTGTTTACTTTCTGTATTTATCCTGTGTGTGCGTGCGTGTGTGTGCGTGTGTGTCCGAGACCTGGCCTGCAGCTTGCGCATGGCCTCCTCATCCTGCTTGGCCTGCCTCTCGTCCTCTAAGGCCTCCTCCAGCCGGTGGTACATGTCCTCCAGCTCCCGGACGCGCTGCAGGTACTGCTCCAGTTCACTGGACTTCTGCGCCACCTGCTCCTCCATCTGCTGACGCATCTGAATGAGTCACACAGCAACAATGTACAAATCAGCTGTAAATCTTCCCATTTGACACTGTATTGTGTGCATTTGCTGTGTTTTAGCTTCATCTGCATCCGCTTTTGTGTTGCTGCAATGATGCAATCTCGCTTGAGCAAACAATAACGTTTTTCTTACAAAAGCATTTATCTGTTCAGTCACCGAAGTAAGATGATTAATAAGTCGACGCATCTGACACTCAGACAAAAGATGACTCAACATGATGGGATTTATCATTTTAGCTTGTGTTTCCTGGAAGGACGGAGCCACAGACGGGGTGATGGTGATAGTGGGGTCTGGTCTTAGTTTACCAGACTCATTAGTTTCTTTCTGATCATTTGACAAGACCACGTGACACCACATATACCGTGTAACACTTAGCCCACATGATCAGGACAAAGGGGCAGAGAGTTGTGGGAGGCAGACTCAGGCACAGTGGTTACCATTTTCTCTCTCTCCAGGTCCAGTCTGTAGCGATCCTGCAGCTCGGACTGAGTCTTCTTCCTCCTGTGCTCCTCTGTCGCTGCTTTAGCCGCAGCCTCTTCCATTTTCTGTGAAGCACGAAAGAGGAAAGAGCTGTTACTTCTATGCTTGACTGGAAGACGCATCAGGCTACATGGGGATGTCCTTTGGGGCCAAACAGGCCTTAATCAAGAACCTTAGGGTGGTTAGGGAGGAATCTGTGGTTCAATATGTTATTAGTAACAACACCAGTGTGCATTCAGCAGAAGATCCAAGTATTCAAAAGAAAGATAAATGTGTTTTTGACATTTGAAAAAACTGCATCTGGCAGGGTAAAAAGAGAAGTGAGAAGCCATCAATAGTCTGTTCAGCTCTGAACCAACAATGTTCATAGGTCTGGCCCTCCGCTAGATGCAGGTGTCCCGGACTGATACACAGAATCGTTTGCATAGAAGGTTTTGCTTCCTTTTTCTCTTTGAATGTTCTGCTGCTTCATTTGTTTGGTTCTTTTTAAATCAGCTGGGTGTTTAGGTTATTTTAAACCAGAATATGTGAAAATAAAAGGAAGTGGACAAACCCCTTTTATTACTGGTAACTCGGTTATACCAACCCTCAGGTCACTAACGGGATAGATTAGTGTTTTGGCACATCTTTAGGATTATCTTAAACATCCTGGAGAAGATGAGATGGGCCGAAATGTTCTCTACAATTGAAAATAATAAGAAAGAAAGCAAAAACTGTTCGTGAGATTCGGCTATATGTTTTGTCATCTGGATCCAAGATTTACAAAATTAGCTGGACTAACCTATTATAGTTCCACATTTATATCTACAATAAAGCACTTGCTTTTCATCATAACATTTTTCACAATAACCTACAGGTATTAAAGTATTGCCCTGCAATAGGTACATTTACTTATCTTACTATGTTCAGTTTTTAAGACAAAGGACGTGATTCAACTCTATGTGCTCTATGTACAGTATATTGCCTATTGCATTGCTATATATTTACGAGATATCATTTTATTAAAAGAAATTACAAAATAGGACGCTTGGGCCACTGACTGGTCCAAAATGGAGCACTATATTCCTTTGTGAAGGTCAAAATGTTTCTTCTGTGCTCTGTTTTAATAAAGAATAGGAGGTAAGAGCTTCCTATAGTAGAGATAAGATTGTTTACTACTATATATCTGAGACATATAAGAAGGCAACGTTACTTGACAAGCAACATGACTTGTGTTTGACAATTTCAGTTGTGCAAATGGTTACTGGACCAATAAGGCCTCCTTCTCAAAGTCCGTTTTTAAGTTTTAAGAGTTGAGCATGGAACAGTACCTTCCTCATAGCCTCCAGCTGTCTTTGTTTGTTCTCATTGGCCGCCTGGAGCTGCTTCATCCTCTCTGCCAGGTCCTCCTCCTCGGCCTGCTGCCTCTGCCGGAGCTCCCTGCGCCTCAGCCGGGCCTCGCGGTGAGGAGACAGCAGCCCCAGCCTCAGCAGCTGGATGCACGTTTGAATAGCTGCCGCAAGACGGAGCAAGACAACAATCTGACTATGGACGCACTGCTGAGTCAGTAACTATCACATTTTAAAAAATTCAAAAGAGACAAAGATAAAGAAAATAAAAAGACGTTTATGACGAGACTCTTGATGAGGCAGTTACAGCGCAGTGATAAATGACTCCTCAATACCTTGAATCCATTCCTGCTTTTTCTTTTTATCCGGCGCACTGATCTCAAAGCTTTTATCCGTGCATTTAATAATAAACAGGCATTTCTTCCCTTCTTTATCTGGAAGAGACTGCAGGAGAGAAAAATATTATGGCACGCTCAGTCACATCAGACTTTATAAAAAAATCCTTCAGAAAATGTCCATAATAATGTTACTTCAAATGATTTAGCCAACCCAGTCTAACAGTATAACTTACATATTATATATTACATACTATAAACAGATAACAACACATCCTAACGTGAACAAAACTCCACAGCTGGACTGTTAACCTCCAGACAGCAGTTTCGGTCCAGAACGATGTCTCCTTTCTTCTCCACAAGATCCTCACAGACGTAGTATGACAATGAGCTGGGTCGAAGGACAAACCAGCGCTCGGTCCAGTTCTTCCTTTTGTGGCCCTTTTTCATCATGTATCCCTTCAAAACACAGTGTGGAGGTACACAAAGAGTCACCTAATTATTCTGCCATAACCACTGTGATATATTAAACATATCAAGTTATGCTACTTAGATAATTAATTATAATAGTGCAGTACATACAGTAGCTGGAGATGAAAACTGAGGCAAAGAAAGTTCAATGAGCACTCGCTGCTGCTCGTAAAGCATATTACTGTGAGTGCACTGTAACAAACGAAGGCGACTCAGACGAGCGTGCATCTTTCAACTCAGGGCTTCTGTCTTTAGTGTGAATCAAACAGAAACTGTAAAAGAGAGGTCAATTCCCTGTCTAACCTGCTTGAGCACATCCAGTATGAGTTCCTGGAAGACCTCACTGATGCCCATGGACAGGGTCTGGCGGTTCATGGTCTTGCTGAAGTAACCCATCCCCACCAGTTCAATCAGCTCCCAGGCAGTCAGGCAGTTCATCTTCATGTTCAGCTGCAGCTTGTAATCTGCAAACTTCTCCTCACTCCATCCACTCCCCATGGCCTCCATCAGCTTTCGCAGTAAGTACTCAATCTAAGGAGACGGACAGACAAAAGAGCATAAAACCATGTTTGGTGGGGGGGATGGTTAAAGATTTCCTTCTTCTTTGTTCGCTTGTGCAAGTAAAAACCCCACAGAAAACCACTGTAAGGATCTTCCTCACCTCTTCAATGATGATGACTAGTGGGTATTTGTCTTCTGACAGAAAGTTGAAAATGCACCAGACTTTGAAAGCATCGTCATCTGACAAGAGTAGGTGTTTAGTGCAGATATTTTTCTTGTAACACAGTGTCCAGCACATCTTGTTGAACTCCAGTACATCAAAATCCTCCTGTACCTGTGAACAAATGCAGCATTCAGTCAGATTCAAAGTCAAACTGGTCAGCACCAGTGAGTGCAGCGTGTTTACAAATGCTAAGCAGGAGACTGCTGTTTGTCTCCTTTCAAAACCTCGAGTCTGCAGGATGTGAGGTACAAACCTGATGCAATTAAATGCCTCATTTTTATTCAAGTCAGAGCCTACAAGAGAAAGGCAAGAAAACAGCATCCAAGTACAAAGACTGGAACTCAAGCTGTTTACTAACTGACATGAGAGTTAGTGTTATAACGCGACACATGTGTTTGCAGTGTATTACACTGTGCTTGCTAAGCTACAGGGCCAAAACTCTATCAGAGACAAGAACCCCCCTGTCGCAAATCGTGTATAAGGAATGGTGTTTAAGAATAAGGATTTCAATAACAGTTATTATACCACCAATAAAGAATATAT
>LKNJ01000569.1:11968-206128 GCA_002120245.1 Maccullochella peelii
TATATTTATATAATAGGCTAAACTAATTGTTATTCTGGCTACAACAGAGAAGTGGTTGTATCCATTTCCTCTCCTAGGAAGCAAAATAGGTCATGATTAGTCACCCTAATCTGTGTCAGTCTTCAAAAGAAGAAGTTTTTTCTATTTTGATTGTTTGACTAACAGTCTAGTTAGTTTTTTCAGACATTAAGTTAGTCTGGGAAAAAAGATATAGACATAGAAAACTGTCAAGTACCAAAAAATGAATGTCTGGTCAGATGTGTCTGTGTAATCTTGTTTACTTTTATCAGATAGTTCCTGATTTAAAGTTATGTATGCAAAGTTCTTGTACAGCTGCTTGTGTTTAGACACCATTTAATATTTTAGAAGTTCTGGATTAAAAACACAAGACTCTTCCATTGTCCTGCAACTATTTCAGCATCTTTGTCCCTGTAGCAACTACAGGAAACAAACAAAAAGTAGCTGAGAGGCTGAAGTCGGGCCTGATTGAGTTTGATTTTGATCAAAAATAGGATAAGTTAAATAACTTTTATTAAATGAAAAAAGTATAACTCCGTATGACGTGCACAAAAAACTACAATCACAGCGATCAAACAGAAAATAGCGGTCAACAAAAAATACAGCGACCCACTCACCCTCTCTGCCTGCTGCACACAGGTGCCTAAATCAACTGGGACTGTCACCGCCCATATCCATGTGACCCAACTCTCAATTATCACCATGATCCAATAATAAACACCAATATCCCAAACACTAACAAAACTAACAACCAATAATCAAAATACCAAAAATATAAACCGTCACACAACAAAATTCAAAATTCACTCTGGCTCCTACAGTCCCCACCTTGTCAAGAATGAACCTGTTGAGGTAAGGCATGTAGCCCTGGTTGGACAGAGGCCCTTTATCATCATCTTTGAAATGCTCTTCAAGGGCCACAGGGTCATGAGGGACCTTCATCACTGTGCACAGGCTGTGAGACAGCACCTAAAGAAACACAATTTGAAAGTGAATTAGATGCTGCCATAAGACATGACTACTGCAAGTACACATTAATATACAGTTACACATTCCTGCAAAATGAATATATGGGTTAAAGATAAAGCTCAAGATGAGTCTCACAGTTTTCAGATTTTGCTACTGCACATAAAAATAAAACGTCGCTGACATTCTCAAGCATCACTGGCCAAGCATTATTTCTGTTCAAATAACAGTTTCCTATGGCAGTCCAAAGTGTGGTGGTAGATAGATGGTGGGTAGTCGGCTTCAAACTGGCCATCACAGTGATATAAAGACCATAAATACATCTCCAAAAATAGGGGCTTTTTGAGTTTTCCTGGCCACTCTGCAGTGTTGAGGGAGCATATGTGTGAGATGAAAAACCCTGCAGGATCCTGGAAGTCAGGCTGTGTCTTTGTCAGGCTGGGCACATAGACATCAGACCCAGCAGGCAAACAAACTCAGGCCCAGGCTGTCATACAGCAAAACACCACCTCTCTCTGGCCTTTGCTTCAGTAAAACAGCCTGTAACATGTTTTTCAATTTCTTCGATGACAACAAAAGTGGATTAAATATGCTTAAACTTCCTTCCTTTTTTAAACTCCCTGAGATGAGTGTTGATAGACAAGGAAAACACAAAAGGCAACATGAGTGAATGAATGTTGCCTTTTTGTGTTTTAAATCAGAGAATCTGACACAACAGTATAACACAACATATTGGCATCTCTGCAGTAAAATATAGCCTGCATTATGTAGTGATGGTATAAATGCCTTGTGTACTGTAAATTTTTTTTAAAAGTGACATTCAGGAGATGTGACGGTTGTAGCCGTTAATTTATTCCGCAGGGGACGTTGGAACGTCAACCGTTGACGTTACATACCGTAACGTAACGGTTCATCATCGACGGCGTCTGAACTTTTAAACACAAAGGAAACAGAAATGAAACGCACCTTTAACTGAGACTTGGAAACTTTTCCACGTTGATCCACGTCCAGGGCTGTGAATGCGTGCCATATGGATTTCAAAAGCTCGTCTCGAAGCCACATTTTGTGTCCGTCAGAAGCACCAGAGGAGGTCCGTCTGCTGTGTGTTTGTGTCCGTTTTGTCTGTGTGGTTTGACTGCCAGCCTCTCCAACAGCGTGGTGTTGGTGCAGCAGCAGGGACAAGTGTGATGATAGCGCCACACAACGTTTAGGTTTAGTTAGTGTGAATGCTGATTCAGGATTTAATACTACTACTAGTAATATTAATGCTAAAATACTTTTATAATAGGAGAAATCTTCAAATCCTAATCCTTAATTTACATTTCAAATCTACCTGTCTCACACACTCATATAGAAACACACAGACACGCGCACACACACTGGATTTTCAAAATAAAAAGCCCCAGGTGTTAACAGGAGCTTACTGGGGGAGGTATGGACAAGGCTGGAATTTCTGATTTTTCAGGCCAATTCATTTTAGATTTCTGCATTTTCAGCAATAATTTATTATTCTTTGACTTTTACTAATGCATATTTTAATCTACAGAAACCATTTAAATATTACAACTTGCTCTTCAAGGATTTATGCTTCTATTCAACTTTCCCCAGCCATTTATACTTAAAATATTGTGCTTTCTTCAACAATTTATTACAATAGAAGTGAAAATAATATTAAATTTGAGCTTTTAGCTTTTCTAGCAATATATTTCAGCTCTTAGCTTCTTTAGGCAATGCAGTTCAGCTTCCAATTCTGGTAATTAATTTCACATTTCTGCATTTTCAGCAGTGTTAATTTCAGCTGTCAGCATTCACACGCATTTTCTGCAGGAAATGCAATTTTTCTACTGTGAATGCTGGTTCAGCATTCACACTTCACTTTATTAGTGTGAATGTGTGTTGTTGCTCTTTATACTTTTTCTTCTTCACGTTTTTTGGTTGACTACTCCTTCCACATACTTTCAGCTACAGACTCCATTTGAACTTTAAACAGGTCACAAGACTTTCAACTATTAAACATGTATTCAGCTTTTTGAAATCTTTTACAGTTTTTTGAAATATCACATTTTTGGTTTTATGCTTTTTTCAGTCCTTTTCTGACAATTACCTAAAGTGACACCTTCACAATGCTTGTTTTATCCAACCAACAGTCCAAACCTCAAATTTATTAAAAAGAAAAGCAGCAAATCCACACATTGAGAAGCTGGAACCATGAAATGTTTTTGCATGAAAAATGACTGAAAAGATCGGCAATTCATTTTGTGTCAATCGACTAATTGATTAATCGTTTTCAGCTCTACTTTTATATACTGTTAGGTAGTTTGATTTATAACAACATATTTAACATTCATATTTTATATGCTCTTCATGCGTTTTGTATGCAAAATGCAAATCTTAATTTGTAAAGTAACTAAAGCTGTCAAATAATTATAGTGGAACTCAAATTTGTACTAAAGTACAGTACTTGAGTAAAGGTACTTGTTACATTCAAACGCTGCTGAATTCTACCTGCAAGTAGGATGTACTATTACTATACTTGTATTTAGCTGAACTGACCTTTAAATGTCCCTTAAACTCTTAAGGTAAGATAAACAAGTCATTTTGAGGGGTAGGAAACTGAATTTGACCCTTAATTGGCCATTGTCAAGCATTTTGGGCAAAGCCAGATTAAAACTCAGAATGAGGCCCAGGGCTAAAAAGAGCAAACAGGCCTCTATTAACCCGTTCCTCCCATTCTCTATGCAGAATGTGCAGTTCTTCTAAGGTACAATACTAGATTTGCTGTGTGGTAAACTGATCTTACACATTACTTTAGAAACACACAGAATATAATAATGAATGTGTTAAAACCCTACTTTGACACAAAACAAGGGCCAAAGATTAGGTAATACCACTTTAAGGCAACGTGTCAGCTGTTTGGTGAGGGCCTTTGTCATAGCAGATATTGTCATAGTATGAAACGCACAGGTTTTACTAATCACATTAATGATGGCCCTGTTCTATTCTAGTGTCCCAGTAAGCCAACATACAGAATACCCAGACTCTGAGCAGCTAAATGAAATTCAGCTATTGTTCATTATTTTATTTAGACCAGTGCTTCTCATTCTAGGACATGTTAAAATGTCATCTCTTTTAAAAGGCCTTGTTTGTGTGCAGTGCCTGTTATCTTTCTGCAGGTTGCTGGCCAACTCACTGGACTGCTAGCATGAGGAAACTGTTAGTTGTCAAAGTGTTCTGGTGATTCTTTGATTAGATTTTTTCCCCCCTTCAGAGCAGCTGTGTGAAAACTTCTAACCAGGCTTGTGTGTACAAATACAGTATATGGCAATGTCAAAAAACACAAATGACTGATCACAGGAGAGGACTGCACTCTGGTGGACAGCCATTGACACTTACCCAAAGCAGAAGAAATGAGCCTGTATAAGGAAAAACTCGTGGTCATGAAATCCCTCAGCTTTTTTTTTTTTTTTTTTAATATGTTGTTGTATATATAGATGGTTCATCCATACACCAACCAAAAGCTTGAGACCTTCACGATAAGTCCAATTGTACATGCTTCAATGATGTATTCAATTGTACTTTCAGTGCTCAAAAACACATGTCCTGTAGCCAAACTGAACACCAAGAGCATTCTCTTTTTTCCTGAAATCAATAATGTTTCCGAGTTGCCCACCGATCCGCTCAGTAACCAGATGCGTTGACAACCAGCCATTACAGAAGTCGCTTGCAAAGTAACAAAGTTACAGCTGTTTTCATTTTAAATAAGTCTTCAATTTAAAAAATTTGCAGTCTGATACAGAAGGCTAGGAGACCTGAACAATATGAAAGTGCTAGTCATTAATTTACAGAGATCAGGCATTACATAGTGTTATGAAGTATCCAATATGCTACATATGAATACAGCTGTTAACACCTTACAAATGCCTCTGGTTGTTTTTCAAGGCTACTTGAAAAATCAATAACCTTGGCTTGTATGTACATGAACATGTGTTTGTTTATGCAGAAAATAACATGTCACCACTACCAGAGGTATAATCATATTACGGCCATTTGGCCACAACAGTGATAATGAAATATTTAGTCCCATTATCAATTTCTAAGTTAATCCCCCAATTTTGTTTAAGTGGGAAAAAAAACAAAAGAGTTGCCGTCATGGTATCCCCTTCCACACTGGGCTCCAGAAGACAACGTTGTTCAGAGCTTCTTCTCTTGCATCGTGCTCAAGTTCTTGGTTTGTTTTCCCCAGCCATTGGTTGCATTTTGGTTGCTTTCCCACATCTTCTGGTGCTTTTTCCCCATTTGACAGATTGAAGAATGACTGAGAAGAACCAGTTCTGGAACCACTACTTAAGGGAACAACACAAGCTTTTTTCACTTCACTACAATCAGTCACAGAGTAATAAAAAGTAGAACAGATGACTCAATTCATTCCTGGAGCAGTGCCTCCAAAGTTGAAAGTAGATGGCACCACTGGCGCTGTGAACTTGTACCCGCCGTGTTTCTCGATCATCTTGGATTCTGCAATTAGATAATATGCAACAGTACTTAAAAGATATCACAAACATGGGAGGGAACTGTTCATTTACTACACAGCCGGTGCTAGACCGCCCCCTAAAAGTGGCTCATTTTGACAGCCAGGACGTTCCAAGACAAATTTCATGTTGTCAATAAAGGCTTTTAAAATTTAGTCCAGGATCAACACAGGATATATGTATGCAATTTTGAGACAAGACCAGGTTTGGAAAACTCCTTAGCCTGTCAATCTAACAGAAATGGAAACACCCCCCCCCACACTGCTCTGCTGTTCTCAGCTCAGGTGTTACAGGCTATAAGACCACACCAGATTCTGGCACAGCTTTGTCTACTGCCACCCATTGTGATCAACACTTTTATGACTTTATTATTAGTCAACAGATATAACAGGAAATGAAGGAAGAGTGAAATGAGGAACAACATGCAACAAAAAAGTCCCCAGCCAGACTCGAACTGGTAGCACTGCGATTCATTGTCAGCCCCCTAATCCCCTTATGCCACTTGCTTTGGCTCAAAAGCATCATCATAAGCCATGCAGGCAGGGCACTCCACAGTCTATTAGCATTTTACTATTCAACTAAAATTACAACACACTGATTTTCTTTTTTAATGGAGGTGAAAATATGATTATCATCTCAGACTCATGTTCCAGACTCAACGGCAGCTCATTTCAAAGCTGCAGTGTAACTGGGTAGAAGCAATTTATACTATGGTACTTTTTATTCCAGGTAAATGTATAGATTACCAGGCATAAATAACAACATTTAGAATGATTTTAAATGAAAAGCAACGTTATCAATAACAAATAAAGCAGGAAATGGTAGCATGTAAAAAAAATTGCTTTATTGTCAGACTGAAGGGCCGCGTCAGAGCTTAATGGGAATATTGAGGCACATTCTCTGCTGGTGCTCACCATGTGCTGCCCGTCTCTGGTCTGCAAGTGTGCCAATATCATGAAGGTGTTTGCCCTGGTCCTCGTCAAGGGCCTGTGTTAGTGCCTGGTACCATGCTGGGTCACGGTTCTGGATATCTGCATCACAGTAAAGTGAGATTAGTGATCGATGTACAACATGGACACGTTTTGTTTCACTGAACCATTTCATTGTCGTCTTACTCTGAAGTATGGCTTTGAAGATCTGATACTCGTCCACTAAGTTGTCTTCATCATCTACAGCTGTAGTGTAGCCCTCAAGTGCCGTCTCCTCAGCATCGTCCTCCTCCCAGTCTTCATCATCTCCGTCCTCTCCCGCCTGCTTCGCCAGCATCTCCAGGTACTCCTGGCCCTCCTCATCGATGTCATCCTCGTCACTGCCCAGCTCAGCTACAGAATTAAGGAACACCTTTCAACATCACTTAATCCACACCTTGGCTGTTGCAACACCGAGTACATGAAAAACACTTGTTTTACCGTTGTCGTCCTCGTCTTCCCCATCTTCATCATCGTCATCTTCATCATTCTCATGCTCTGCTCGACAGGCGTATGCCCTCTTGAGACCATTGAACAGTAGGATGGCTGCTGGAAGAAGCTGGCCGGCCACCTGGTTGACAGCCTGAGGCCTGTGCTCGAGGTCGATGAGAGCACAAAGACCGAGAATGCACATCTTCCTGTCGTGGAGGCTGTGAGGGGAGCAAAAAGTTAATGAGAGAAATACTTTGGCTGCTGGTCTTACTAAGTAAAAAGTTTAGACATAAACTTTAAAGACATTATTTTGGGCTCTAGTGATGAGCCTCTGTTGCAAATTAAAGATTAACTGCAAGGAAATCACCAACAGTTGCAGCCATAGTTTTGACAAGTATGAAATTGAATATGACCAGTTTCTTCCGTTAAAACCAGGCTCAAGGAATTTATTGTGAGGTTTAGAAATTGTCAGGAGCAGGCATACTGTAGTGGTAATGTTCACTGTACAGATACTCGTGAAACTCTTACCCAAGGAAGCAGTCTACGTCTTTGAGCCACTGGGTTATGAAGTGGTTAGTGATAGGCTCAGTGTTGTTTGGAAAGCGTAGATTCTCCAAAGTGTTGAGGAGAAGAGGGGGGCTGTAGTAAAGTGCAGCAATGGCCACCTGCAGGCACATAGTCCTCAGCTCGCTGGTCTTCACCTCCCGCGTCAAACGCTCCAATGCAGCAGCCACAAACAAGGGCACAACCTGCAACAACAGCAATATTATATTAGTTATTAATATACAAGAATTAGAGGAATTATTTTAATTTCAGGAGTGAATGCATCAAGTCTCTATAGTTTTACCTCTTCAGCTTACCACTTCGAGGTGTACATTTAGATACTGACCTGGTCAATGCCACGACCTTTGCACTGCAGAATGATCACCTCCAGCAGCTTGGCTGCATGGCACTCTGGGTCCTCGCCAGGATCACCTGTCAGGACCTGTGTGAAGTGACAGTCAGGTAAACCTCCCAATCACCACAAATAATTAGCTTGAAAACACAGTGTCTTACATCATGCATCATCAACTGCACCAGTTTACCTTCTTGCACATGCTATAGATGATCTCCAGGTATTTGGTGTCAGATAGGAGAGTATCTGTGTCAACTGTGACGTAGTTGTGAAGAAGAGGCATCATATCTAAAAACAGAACATGTTTACTTTTCACACAGCTGAATTTACAGCAAAACAAATGTATTTCTCTTTAAACTCAGGATATTGGCTGTTACAGAGTATGGATCTGGTACTAGTGCCCTTTGTTTTTTTTTTTTTGCAGTTCAAGCATCTTCCACCAAGCATTCTAACATGAATGCAACCAAACTGGTTTCTGGTCAAGCACATACCTGTGAAGTAGTCAAATCCATCCT
Organism: Maccullochella peelii; assembly: GCA_002120245.1. Taxonomy (NCBI): domain Eukaryota; kingdom Metazoa; phylum Chordata; class Actinopteri; order Centrarchiformes; family Percichthyidae; genus Maccullochella; species Maccullochella peelii. The sequence goes on from LKNJ01000569.1 coordinate 20,292, forward strand.
GCTGGAAGACTTCGTACACCAGTGGAAGGAGCTGCCACATCTGTGGCGACACCTGCTGGCAGGTGAGGCTGTGAGCCAAGGACAGGATCTCCTCGTAGAACTCTGAGAAAGGGGGGAAAAAAAGAAGAAAAAAAAAATAAAAAGGAGAAGTGAGTCATTTGAGGTAAATACAGTCTGTTTATTAACAATAGGCCATGTCTTAGGCGGGCAGACAGAAAGTTTTAGTGCAACATGCAGGTGGAATGTGGAAGCACAGGAAGAACCAGTCCTGCTTACCCAGTACATGTTGCTGCAGCACAGTGCCAATCACCTGCAGACAGATGCCCTCCAGCTGCTGGGTGATCTGAAACAACACAAGGGTCAACGGCAATGAGGATTTAATCAATATAATAAATTTACACATTAACACATTTGTTAAGCACTGAGAAACCATGTAAATAAATGGGTCAGACAGAACTGTTTGAAACATTTGCTTAAAATATGCTTTAAAATATTTTAATGTATAAAATCAAATGTTATATATAAAAGGGAAATTTTGCATGAAAGGCATCAATTCAGGATCCAGTTTTTCAGACTGATTCTATTGTTGATTAACTATCATAGGTGCAAGGTATGGAACAACCTATGAATTTAGTGACTAAGTAAATGATTATTTTGAGTCAGATCAACTAGAAACAATGAGGATAAGCACCTCTTCATCATTAATGTTTTTTCATGTACCTGGAGTGTCTCTCCTGTAAAATCACCTGTCCTGTAATGCATCTACACCAATTCAACAGGTTCAATTTCCCTGTACACTAAATTCACTGGTCAAATAAAAATAATCCCAATGCTTTGTAGCAAAGTGACGTACAACGCTGAAACTGTTATGCAATCAATACGCCTCAGTGTGAAGCAATGCTTGGTCAAACTGAATGGCCTTTTGGCTTCAAGCACCAGCAGTCCTATGTTTCGGCAGACATGGTGGCAGCGTGCCCCGGCACTATTTCTAGCGTCTGCCTCAGCCTCTGAGTCATTTTGAACATGGTGAGAACAGAGCATGTTCCCAGGAGTTGGTGGGTGGCTGAAGTGTGTTGGCAGGAAGGCTACAGCAGACCAGAGCTGCTTCTGCAGATGAAGTGGCACCGAGATGAGTGATCACCAGAGAGAGAGCGAGAGAGAAAGAGAAAGAAGCATGTTTAGTGGCTATGCTGCTAACCTCTTTGTGGTCCTCCACGACACTTAGCAAGGTGTCGATGGTGTTGAGGATACCCATAGCCGTCACAGCCTTGTCATCTCCACCTTCCTCATCAGGCCCCGTCTGAATCACTTGGTTGAACGTCATAGCCTGTCAAAAAGTAAACAAAGAGACTGTTATGATCGTGTCTGTGGACTTTTAGTATCCATACATTTCACCATCAGGCTGGAAGTCTGATTTCTTACCTCCACATTATCAAACCTACTAAATTTGATTGTAGCTTTCTCTTAAAAGCAATATAGAGGCTATATGCATGTGACATCACTATACAGCTGCATGTGCAGCAGACTGCATCGGCTCCTAATGGCTACAGAGAAGAAAAGCAAATGTTTTCTGGCAATTTGGCGAGACAATTATAATCCTGGTACCTTAACTTGGCTACGTAGGTTACATTTTTGGGTAAAATCAGACCATCGTTTCTTTTTGGATTACTCTGAGTGACTTTTATCTTGGTTGCTCGTACTCCATCTGAATGAAGTCTGCTCGTCATGCTAGTATGGATCATTTTCGAATTCGATGACAGATATTTTTCTCTTGGGATCACAGCTCACCTCGCTCACAGCAGCCGTAAGGGGAATTTATTTGGCCACTCAGTGATGGCATCATGTCGACATCATCATGTAGCCTCTTTCCGGATTGCACTTACCAAGTGCTGTGTCATCTCCACTGCAATTGGAGTGACTTCCTCGCTGTATTCACAGATCATCTTCTGTATGACGTTGGTGAGGTCATCGTTCTCTGTCTCCCTGACAATGTGCAGGAGTGCCTGCATCACTGGCCGGATGAAGGGGGTGATGTATTCTTTGGCTAAAGAATATAACACAAGTTCATTTAGACACTCAATGAAAACTGCTACTAAATTACAGATTCTTTAAAGATATATTGTATAAAATACAGTCAGTAAAACACGAGCTGCACGACTTTAATTGCTCACCTTTCTCCTGGTTGCTGATGAGAACCTGCAGGGCAATAGCTGCCTCCACCTTAACTGGCATTTCGTTATCATTGATTAGACAGAGGCGGGTCAACTCGAGAGCCGTCTGCAGGTTCTGGTCACTTTTGAACTTCACCTCACAGAAGTAATGCAGCACCCAGCAGGCCTACGTGAAAACAGAGGTTGAGAGAATGTGGCATTAAATGCAAACAGTACTGTGGCAATTCAAAGCCACTTTTATGTCTGCCTGTTAGGAAATGAACACTTACTCTGGCTCTCATGTAGCCCAGTTCACTGCGGAACAGGGGGAAGACATGATTCTGCAGCATGAACTCCATCTGGTCCTTATAAATTTTTTTCTGTGTAGAGAAAGAAACAAAAACTGTCAAGTTTCACAAGGCAGCCAAACTGTCTACAAAAATGTACGTTTAGCATTTTCAGTTTTCGGAAAACAAAAGGCTGTTCAGGCTGAATTTGGGTAAATTTGTTACTGACTCAACAGTATCAGCACTTGAACTTCTACAAAATCATCCCTTGCCCCAGGTAGAGACCATCATTTAGGACTGAATGCTCATGAGGGATGTCATGGTAAAAAGAGGAAGGTGCGATGAACATTTGTGACACGGTGCAGCAAACAGGACTCTCAACACCTGTTTTTCTCAAAATCAAATGTCAATCTGTGTGTAAAAAAAGAGGAATTGTCAAAGAAGAAGAGCAAACAAGACAGCTGAGAGCAGTTTACCTTCAGCAGGATTTCAGCCAAGGAGCCAATCATGTGGAGGGCACCATCCTTTTTCCTCGGGTCAGAGGCGGGATCGGTGAGAATCTGGTAGCAGAAGCCCATAGTCTTTTGCAGCACCTAAAACAGAGTAGGAACAACATACTGAATTATTCTCTAGGCCCATATTATTTTTCTCCATTGTGGGAACTTTTTTCTAACTAAACAAAAAATATGTTCAACTCACCTCTTTCCTCTTGTTGCAGGCAGTGAAGAGGAGTGTCTGCGCTGCTGTTGTTGGAGAGATGAAGTCCTCGAATACGTCTAAAGCGGACAGCAAAGATCAGATAAATGGTTAGTCATCACTGATGCACAGCATTCCTTTTGGAATACAGGCACCAAATCTCTCTGCTTACCAAACTTCATGCGGATGTACTCATATGGATCCTCCTGCCACAGTTCCTCATCACTGTCTGTGTAACACATGAGGGGGAAAACCACATCCTGAATGATGCCCTGAAAAACAAAATATAAAGTCACAATCAGAGAGTTGCATTAACACAGTTTGTGTTACAAAAGTACTTACCACCGTATAATATTTTATATATTACCTTCTGCACTATTTTATGTCTTAGATTCTCTTTACTTGGATGATTTTCTTTTTAAACATGTTGTTTGAGCATTGCTGGAGGGAGCCTGAGAATTTCATTGCCAGACTGCTTCACCGTAATTGTTGTGCATATGACAAAGACTAGACTTTCACATAGTATTGCTTCTTTCATCCGTTGGTTGAAGCAATACCGATTGGCAGCGCTTTAGCTTAATGCTTCTACCAGCGACAATCAGTGCAGCAAAACAAATATAGTTTCACAATGTTGTCATTGCACAACATCTGAGACTTGTCATATACAGTACTGTGAAATGTTTACTGGATGGTCAAATACGCTGTATTTATACCTGGATGTGTGGTTTGAGGTTTCTCCACGTCATAGCATGTGCTATGCCCTGGTTGATGTAGTTGAGTGTCTGTTGGAGTACTCTGGGTGCCACGTATTGCTTTTCCTTGTACTGGTATAAGACTTTCAGCAGCACCTAGTTGACAAATGAACAAAGAAAGTCCATGTATTTGTGAGGGGCACTCCAAAGAGACACAGTTCAGAAGGCGCAATGAAAGCAGCAGCTCTCCAGTCACATTGAAGTTCTTACCTGCTGAGCAGGAACTGCATATTCCTTGAGGAAAAGTTCAGCAAACTCTGCGTACTCTTTGGTTGTGTTGCCTGGGCTTCCATACCTGCGAAGACGGTTTAATATCGTGAATGTTATTGTTAAAACAATTTATTAAACAAGTTAATGGAACACTTATTGGATTTTTACCTCTCAAACAGCCGGGCCAAGATGTGAAGGGCCCACTTCTTACATTTCCACCATGGCAGCTCAGGCCGCTCATCTTCATCTACCTGCATTGTCTCCTGCACAGACCAAGGACAACGCTGTCAGCTTGTGGAGAACTTAAATGTGCGGATCTCCGAAACCGAACAATTTGTAAGGATTGATGGGCAACATTAGTGCGCTATGAATTCATTTTGTCTCCTTACCGGAGGCACATCTCTATCCACTACTGTCTTCAGGATCTCCATCCATTCTGTCAGGTTCTGTCTGTTGATGAGTTCCAGGGGGAGGTTGTACTGTGGAGACAAACAAGGAAGTCAGTTTTAAAAGACAAACAAACAGTAAGGGCGTTTTCACACCTAACCTGTTTGGTTCGGTAAAAACGAACCCTGGTGTGTTTTCCCATTTAGTGCCGTTTGTTTGGGCAGGTGCGAACACAGTAATTGCACTCAGGTGCAGACCAAAACAACCGTACCGAAACCCTTTAGAAGAGGTGGTGACTGAGTCCGGTTCCAAACGAACTCTGGATCGGTTCGTTTGTGGTGGGAACGTGATCCGACCTCGATCCGACCCAACTACCAGGTGTACGCTGCAAGTTTGAGCTAAACGGCTCCTGTAGCCAGATGAGCTTTGCATTCTGTGATGCGGCAGAGCACGCAAACTGTTTGTAGTAGTAGCAGCTAGCCGGAGAACGAACCAGAAATGTCTCTCTCACAGAAATATGCACTAGTTCACAACACAGTATTTACCTTCTTCTTTGGTTTAACTGGCGGACTACAAACCAATGTCAATGGTGCATGCCGCTACCTACTGTTATTGTGTGTAACATCCCCAGAGACATCTGACCAATAAGCAGAGTGAACGTTCTCACGTGGTTTATAGTGATGCATTTTGGTTCGCCCTAGATTTTTCTCTGTGTGAAAAGAAACTGAACCAAGCGGAAAACGCTTCAATTTTACAAACTAATCAACTGATTCGGACCAGAGCAAACAAACTATAGGTGTGAAAATGTCCTAAATCTTATCTTTAATTAGACCAGATATTTAGATGTGTTCGTGTTCAAAAGGGGACTTTAGATTTAAGAATAAAATAGTGATTCTAATGAACAAGCCAAACTTATTTTCAACACTAGTTGTGCTTTTCCAACACTGGCTGAGAACAACTTGCTTTGAAAGTTTTGAAAATATGGTGTAGGTTACCACCATCATGTTTTTGGTCCTTAAAAAAAGAAAAAAAGGAAAATAGCAATAAACAGAATCCATCCAAACCCAAAAAGAGAAAGAAGACTCCAGCAGAGAAGATGTTAGGTGCTGTGACATTACCTGGAACAGGGCATAGAGGATTTTGAAGATCTGTTTCTGTATGAGGACAGAGTCACTGGAGTGGTCGGGGAGCAGCTGGATGAAGCGTTCTTTCAGCATGGGCATGAAGATGTGCATGGCAGCCACCAGAGGTTGACGCTCTTCTGGCTTCTTATATCTGTTTGACAACGAGGCTGCATCAGCCTTGCGAGCACAATGCTAACCTCATGTCATGTATTATATAATACAATATAAAATCAAGAATGAGAACCTCGACTTACTCATAGTTTTTGACAAGCTGGTAAAGGCAGAGCAAGATGCCCAGCCACCCTGCACTGTTGTCTGACTGCAGGTAGAAGCCAATCTTGTCCACGATGGTCGTCCACTTGGCGGGGTAGTCATGCTTGATCATGTGGTGGATACATGTTGTCAACTGGACCCTGATGAGTTCAAAAGGGCAGTTTTAGATTGGGTGAATTAGAAAGTGACAGAATACGGAGTGTGAAGCGGGAAAGAGTGAGTGGGATGACCACATCTCCTGACTTACCTGATGCGCTCGGGGGAGTGGATGATGGCCTCCACTATGTTGTCTCGAATGAACAGCCTGTCCTCATCGGGGATGTTATTGACAGGCGTCTCTGTGGCTGAACCGTCTCCATCACTCCAGTGCTGGGTTATCATGTTCTTAAGGTAAATCACACCTAGACGGAGAGAGAAATCACAAAGGTCAGCCCTTTGAGACACTGTCAGAGCACAGACCAAACAATGTATGAATGCTGACAAATATCACCAAATGCTGAAATATTAGGTCATTATTTTTTGCCCACAACACCAACCCCTAGTACTTAGTCAAATAGCTTATTTATGAAACCATCAAGCTGTACAAGGTGGAGAAAGTCACATGACTAAGCAGCCATTTGTGATGTGCACCTCCCCTAAAAGCAAAATTGAGAGTCAGTTCACTCGTTACAAAATTTCAGTTTGAGACGTTTGTGATCCAGATTTTTAAAACATTTTATTTCTGTATTAATCATATTGCTTTGAAGTTTGTCAAATCAAAAATGTCCCCCCCCAAATTTAGCTCTGATACTTTTCTGCATATTAGAAACATTCAGCTCTTCATCTCTAAGAGAAAATACCAGAATCTGCTAGTGATTCTAGTTTATCTGCACACTGCTTTCCAGGGGAGTATCAAAGTAACTAAGCCTCTATGTAAGGTTTTAAAATTCAGTTGGTGTACAGCCTCACCCAGCTCCCAAATGTGCACCCATTATACTGACTGCACTTACATCATTATGACTGTGTACTCGTATCTACTATGTGGGGCCCCACTCTGAGTTCTGTGGCTCGTATGGAGAGGCATCTGAGGGAGCAGAGGACTGAGGGCAGGGAGGTGGGTGTCAGACTGCTGACACAGATGTCTACACCTCTGGCGAGGCAATCATAATCCAGCCTATCAATGCTGACAGAGCATTAAACCCCCTCCCCTCTCCCTATGATCACCAAACAACACCATCGCCCAACTCTGCAAATCCACTAAGAACCTGTCTTATAAATTAGATTCACAGAGAGGAGCAAAATTATTTCTTGAAAATGACTAGCCAAATGAAATGGCTGCTAGCTTAATACATTATCGAAAATGGCAAATTAAAAGAAAATATCAAATGGGCATACAAATATGGTAAAACACCCACTTTTGGAAGGACAACAGTGGCGCTTTATTAAACTTGGCCATTCCTATTAGCCATTCTCTAGCAAAACACCACAGCCTCACAATACCTTTGTGTTTGTCAACATCAGTAAACTGAAGCTCCAGTCCAAAAGCAGGAAGATATTGAAACTGTGGGGACTGAGGCTGTTGTCTAAAATTATGTACAGTGGGCCAACGAAAGTACCTCAAGTATACAATCACTTGGTGTTTTTGTTCTTCACCAATAGCACTTGAATCTACTCATAAAGTCGAGGTAATGTGAAATTAAAAATTAGAAACATGACTGGCAACACCAAGGAGGTACAACTACACCGATTCTACCTGCTCACAAACATTCTTACTTAACCCTTTTTGTTTTGCATGCCGAGTTTTTAAAAGGTGAAACTTCTTTCTGCTACCACACGAATACAATGGAGTTGAATGGAATTTAATTTGTGGTCCTCAAAGCAAAACATCTTAAAAAAAAAAAAAAAACGACATTTAAAAACCCCAATGTCATTTTTCAGTGCTTTGGCCACCACACACAAAATTCCATTTACCTTCTTCGAATTCAGTTGGCAGCAGAAATCACAGAAGCAGAAATCTCAAAAACTCACCACGTACTGAACATGCTGCCAGTACTGATTCAAATAAAACTCAAACCCACATTCAGTCATGCCGTCTAGAGACAGACACTACTTTTAGTGCATCTGATCAATCTATTCACTAACAATTATGTAATACCTGTCAATCAAATAAAGTGATCATAAAAGAAGCAGAGTTCTATAAAAAATGACAGCATTTTTTATGTTGCGCTGCCTACTAACATCAAGAACGGGAACTAAATGAACAATCCAACTAGCCTAAGTGATTGACGACGTGCCAATACAATAAATTAAGACAATGTACGTTTGTAATCAGCTTCACTTGTGATATTATTCAGACAGCTTCTGTGCAGTCTGGAGGAGCTGCTCCTCCGCTATTCTGCTCTAAACACTGTCAGACATTTTTCTTACAGCTGGAAAAGTAATTTATTGCACCAAAGCACAGCTCTGTAACAGCATAATTTGCTAGCACAGCTATGAATACTTGGGGAGGTGGACACAGTGATTCAGATACTATCTGTATGCTTTCTGCAACAACTTTGGTAGAGATTTTAACTTTGAACATTGATTTCCCCCCCCCCCACCACCACCACTGACACCTTCCTCACAGAGTAGCATTTCACTAAAGCAAAACATGCTATATTTAACCAACTCAGCGTGTCCAAAGTGGCACTTTAGCCTCACAAAAACACAAGTGTGAATCATGTATCGCTAAATTATCTTTTCAAAACTATTATATAAGTGACCTGTTTAACTTAGGATCATGGAGAATATGTAGTTTATTTCTCACATAATGCAATCTGACAAAATTGGAGTCAAATGCAGGATAAAGTGGTAAGTCACACAGTGCCAGGGTGTTTTGGTGACCTTGTGTGGCTCCAGTCTTACACAAGGGGGAGAAAAAAAGCACGGACTGTGTGTCATAACATCGTTTTAAAATAACACTACCTATCAAGATACAAAGCAGCAACACTGAAAATAGAAAGGGACAATTTCCTAATCAAGTGTTATTTTGCATGTTATTTTTTGTACTTCATGCTCAAGAGGGTTGAACTAAATAAAAATTAAAGTAAACGAAATGCTGTGAGCAGACTAGGTGAAGTATTCATCCAGCTTCACCAGCAATTCTTTACAAATTCTTGTGTTATTTGGGGATTCAATATCAGTCTCAATCTAATAGCGAGCCTTCTAGCATATGAAGGTTTTATCCAAAAGGGCATACAATTGTTTATGGGGTAGAAAATCCACCTCAGCTTTGAAAATTCATCCCTCACCCAACTCTGACTCAACAAATCAGTTGACTGTAAAGATGTGTTCACAGGCTACCAGCAGATAGCAGGGACTGAATCTTTATTTTGAGCGATTTCTCAAAAAAAACATTTAACATTAATAACATATGCAGAGCTGAATTTATGTCCCTTATAGTTTTATATATAATGTCATCATTTGCCAACTATTTTCACATGTCAAAGTTTGGACTCACCTGCTTGCCTGACAGGCAAATCCAGCTGATCAGACATGGTGACACGCAGCAGAGTGGACACAAAGTTAACCTGGGTGTGACCCTGTAAAATAGAAATTGAAAACCAGCTGAATATAAACCAGTTATAGACACTGAAACAACATTTAGCAGCTCCTATTGCCATACTATTTTGAATGAAGTAGGTTTCACATCGTTTTGCATGAAACCTACTTCCAGTTGTTGATGGTGTTGTGGTGTGCTGTAGGGGGGGTGCCCGTGGCTTTAAGCCATCAAAAGGAACTTGGGAGGTCATATTTCTGACATGACAAGTTGAGTACACATTATGTTTGGCTTTCAGGTGCTTTAAGTCATACAAACACTGTTGCTAGGCGACTGACAAAAATGGATATTGCATTGTTACCTTTCCAAAATTGATGAATAATTTTGTGTTTTTACATTATGTTTACAAAACTAAGATGGCATGGCATCCATCATTTTTATTAAACATCAGCATACATCACATGATGGTCAGTCAGTAATAAATGAGCAGCTGATTCCAAACACCAGACTGGTATACAGAGCGCCACCAACAGCATTAACACTATTTCCTTAATGTGTGCTTTCAACCACAATGCAGCTCCAATGTATCAACATATTTTTAAAAGGTTATGTAATGTATTTAAGTCAATTTTTATCTGGCCATTTTCCATGAAAAACAAAGTCAGGGTTTATGACTAAGCAAAGCACTGTATTTAGAAACTACGCACACCAACAGATTTACTCCATCCTCCTCCAGGAGACATGATTTTCTTGTTCTATACACAACTTGAAACAGCCAGCTATGTAAGAACGCTCTGCCAGCTTTTCCATCCAAGTGAGCCATCACTATCAATGTATACGTGGGTGTTTAAATAAAAAAATTTAAAAAAAAATACTCAAGCCCTTTGCACTGCTCAGACAAATTGCACTTCAAAACAATGTAATGCCTCAGACCTGCATACATTTAATCTCCATAACCAATACAGGTGATCAAGCCAGAATCAGTGAGATGCAAACATCTTCTAGAAGTTATTTAAAATAATGACTTGAAAGCTGATGTTTTATGCAGGACATTGTCCATACTAAACAATGTATGTTTTATATGTCAATAAAAGATAGAAAGAAGGCAAAGTATGAAGCTGACTCCATAGTCTCAAGCTATATTCGAAATTATCCAGTTCAGTCTCAATCTTAGCCATTAAATGCCTTTCTGACACTACATTTCTACAAAATTGTTGTAGACACTCCATTAAAATGTAATAATTAGCCACATCATTAAAAGTCAAAAGTATAACTGGCTCATGAGGAGAGAAAACACAACTTTTTAAGTACTCAGTACGGCTGATGCCTCAACCAAGACAGTGTTGCTAACTTAGTTAACGTTAGCTCACATGGAAGTCGGCTAACGTTAAACTCCATTTTATGGTATTTTTTACCAAGTAGCTATAAGGTCACCGATCAGATGTTGATCGTGGCTACGACAAACAACAGTGAAAAGTTGGCAAATCTCATTCCGTTGTTAAAGAATGTCATCACTTCAGGGCTTGTCACAGTGACACGTGAGCAGCAGCTATGTAGCGGAGCTATGGCAGGTCTTCCAAGAAGTTAGCTAGCTGATATTAGCCACGCGGCTAGGCATCAGTATCCTGATGTTAAATACGCTAACTAGCATATGCCCCACAATCATTATGCTTCACTTGTTGTTTTACACACCAGCCGTATTATTCTTGTGTCGTGTCAGCTTTGAATTTAGTCAAAACTATACCGAAACAGTGTGTGACGAGCTAACAATTATCTCTTTAGCTAGGCAAGAAGCGTAAGCTTGCTTAGCATTAGCGACACAGCTGGCTCAAGATGAAGCTAACGTTGACGTTGGTTAATGGCACACGAATGTGTCATCGTAATAAAAAAATGCTATTCATGCTAATGGATCTACACTGTTGATAGGAGTGAGGCCGTAAGACGCAGTATACTTGTCGAGGAGCGGGATTTAGGTGGTGATCTCAAGTTAACGGTAGCAGAGCTCAGTCTGCGTGATCGCACCATCTTGATGTTGTGAACGGCCGAGGCCCGATGCGAGACCGCGCCACAACCTCACAATCATCGGCTAATCTCAACTTTTACCTCGTTCAGCTGTCTTTCCGCGGCCTCCCGTAGATTGGGGTCCATAGTCCCCCGAAGGGCCTCGACCAAAGACTCGGGATCCATTACGAAAACTCTGTTTACGGCTCGGATTTTAATATTTCAGAGGTCTATCAATTCCCAGTCACTGCGCACATGGACTCACGGCTCTCCGGTTACCCGGCGCGAAAGGAAGCAGGGACTAAAGTACCCGGATAGATCAGCGCCAAATTTGTGCAACACGAACATCCGGCAGCGGCTGCACAACTATGGGAGTTGTAGTTTCTAGCATATCCTTAGTACAGCCTTCTCATATCGTCCTCATCCTGTTCTTTTATTGTCACTCTTTATACTTTTTCTTCTTCCATACGTTTTCGGTCGACTACTACTCTGCATACTTTTGAAACTGTGATTACTCTGCCTTTTTTAAACTTTATCCACACAGATTACACTTCTACATGTTCAGCAATGCCTTCTGGTGCTTACACAGGTAATTTCACCGATAAGGCCTACGTTTATGGAATGATGGTGTCTTTTCTAAGTGAAACTTTTACAGGTTTCTCTCTCTGTCTCAATGACTCAGCACTTTCAGGCCCCATACTATCTACTAATACACACAAATACACACAGACAAAGTGCTTTTTTCTATCTTTGTGGGGATTTTTGCTTCTTCAGCCTTTACTACTACTACTACTACTTTACTATTTAAAAAAAAAAGTATAATGGGAGAAATCTTCAAATCCTAATCCTTAAAGCTGGGGTAGGCAAAATCTGTGCACCTATGAAAATCCTTCCTCCTCTCTGCTGTCTTGTGTCACTCCACTAAGCCCCTCCCACCAAACCCACAACTTCGACCGGCAGCAGAAGGAATTGGTTCCCCTGCGAAACCTTATCCCTCGTAGGGCTCACTCTGCACGTCGCGACTTGCCTTCTCAAAGACGCCCCTCCAGCGCTTCGCGGCCGCAGAGCAGAGCGCCCCAGGGTTCAGAGGCAGCTGCAACGCCATCCAGCAGCGGGATGAGAGGCTAGTACACCACACACGCCACTGTCCCCCCTCAAAAGTTATTCCCTGAAGCCTGAAAAAAGAGCCAAGAGGAGGGGCAGAAGTAGAGGTTTGCTCTCAGACTACTTGAATTACAATATGCTGAACGGTTATTATGGAATTTTTGCCCAATGACGCCAAAAAATACTGCCTTCCCCACCTTTAATTCACATTTCAAATCTACCCCTGTCTCACACACATATAGAAACACACATACTGACACATACAGACATATATGCACACTCTGGTGGAAGCTGTATTGTCAAAATAAAAACCCCCAGATGTTAACAGGAGCTTACTGGGGGGGCATGGAGAAGGCTAGCATTTCAACATAAAAGCCCACAAATGATAACAGAAGCTTACTGGGGCCATGAACAAGGCTGTAATTTCAAAATAAAAGCCTTAGATGGTAACAAGAACTTACAAGGTTTCCACAGACAAGGTTCAATTTTCAAAATAAAAGACCCCAGATAGTAACATGAGCTTACCGGGTGGCCACAGACAAAGCTGGATTTTCAAAATAAAAGCCCCAAATACTAACAGGAGCTTACCGGGTAGCCACAGACAAGGCTTCCAGTTTTTCTAGCCACGTACTTTAGCTCTTGTCTTCTTTAGGTAATGCAGTTCAGTTTCCAATTCTGGAATTTAATTTCACATTTCTGGATTTTCAGCAATGCTTTGCAATTTATTCTTCTTCTGTATGTTTTCATGCCTACTTTCAGCTACAGAAACAATTCAAATGCAAAAAATTTGTCTTTAAGGACAATTACGCTTCCATTGGACTTTTCCAACTTCCAGTTTTACCAGTTTAAAGGCCATTTCAGACCAAAGATTCGCAATGAGAGCAAGTGAAACTTGCAACTACTTGCAATGCGCCGGTCTGTAGCATTCTAAAACCTGCCAATTTACACCAAAGCGACTAAACAAGACGGCGTATTGTTTCTATAACAACGACTCTCGTAACTGCCGGCTTTTCAGGCATTTTTTGCAGCTGGATATAATTTGTAGCATCTTAAAATATGAATGAGGATAGTGATAGTGAGTTACTTGCTGCAGTTGCATTTCTAGTATTGATGAAACGACGAAAACATAAAAAATACAAGCAGGTCGAGATGACCTTAGCTGGAAGTTAAACTGTAATATTGTTAATGGTTTTCACTTCTATTGTTATTATTGAAAAAAAGCACAATATTTTAAGTATAAATGGTGGGGAAAAAAGCCAGGTTCTCTCCGGGTACTCCAGCTTCCTCCCACCATCCAAAGACATGCAGGTTAGGTTAATTGACGATTCTTAATTATTCTCTCGCCCAATGTCAGCTGGGATAGGCTCCAGCAGTATAGATAATGGATGGATGGATGGAATTAGTTGTTATGTCTTGCAATTTGTCTGTAGACCTCTGTCACCATTGAGCAAGCTGAAGGTTAAATACCTTTTGTTAAATGTTATACTTTTTTTTTACCCATTGCTGAATAGGACATAATAATAAAATAAAGATGATTAATAAAGGCAGATATAAAGTCATAAATGTGTCAGTGGTAGTATAAAATGTAAAAACACACCTTGGACAATGGGTATGGGCCTTTCAGTCTTTTGCATTTTCATAGTCTCATATAAAACAAAATTACATTTATGTTATTCTTTGTGGGTTTAAATTGGAAACTCACTCAGAAAGTAATATACCATACGATCACACTGGAAACTCCGGTCATTATGGGTTTTTGGGTTGTTGTTTTTTTTACTTGTATTTAACCATCTGCAAGGACTGATGACAATGACTGCCGTGCATCTATCATAAGTACCTGGACTATTCCTCCTCCTTCTCTTTAAAAGGAGAATTACATACTAATTACATATGAATTAAGTGAACATACATAATAATGAACATAGTGAGACAAACAAGTTCATACTGACCATAGCAATAACCTCCAAATGAGTGAAAACAATAGTTGTCACAGTGGTCAGGGCACTGTGAATCTACACATTCAAATTTAGATGACTTATTGTACCTCTCTGTCAAACAAATATGCAGTATTTGTGGCTGAATCTTACTGATTATAATTAAATATAAATGTAAATAATAGGATAATGAAAGGGCAACAACTTGTTGCCCTTTCATTATCCTATTGCCTTGTTAAAAATTGGGTACAATGTCTAAACATAGCTTTGGTGAAAGAAGTATTTAAATCTTTTACTAGAGCAAAATTAGCAATTTAACTATGTAAAAATACTCCAATAAAGTCCTGAATTCAAAATAATGAAAACAAATAAGTATTATCAACAAAATATTCAGACACATATACAAGGCATCTGACTCCAGTTTTAAGTTGCTCTCAAAGTAACACACAGTTCCAAGCACAATTTACAGGAAGATAGAAATAGACATACAGATAAAAACAAGGACAACAAAGCTGAACAAAGACAGGTAAAAAAAAAAAAAACAACGTAGAATTATTATGTACATATAAGCAGTAGTGGAAGAAGTACTCATATCTTTTACTTAAGTAAAGCAGAAACACTTTGTTACAAGAAAAAGCCCTGCATTCAAAATCATCCTTAAGTAAAAGTACAAAAGTATTATAATCAAAATACATTTAAAGTACCACAACTAAAAGTACTCATTATACAGAATGGCTCATTTCATAAAAATATATATTATATCACTGGAATATAATTAGTGATGCATTAATGGTAGGTGGGGCTAATTTCAACTACTTTATATATTTGATCTGCTGGGTAGTTTAATCTGTAAAAATACATCATAATTTATTAGTTTATTTATATTTGAATTTATTAGTTTATTTATAATCTGAATCTCTAAAGTAACTAGTAACTTAAAGTTGAAATACTCAAGTAAAGTACAAGTACCTCAAAATTGAGTAAATGTACTTTCCACCACTGCATACAAGTAGGTGAAAAAAATAGGTGTATATATGAATTGAATTACAGAGTGAAAGTAAATTGAAAACCTGTCACTGTTCATTATGGACTTCACTGTAGCTATGGAGATGCTTCACAAACTTACCTCCTAAGATCTCACCTTTTCTCATAGAACTGAATTTAATCACTCCGTTTAATAGCCTAGACAACAAAAAAAGTAGTAAGCTTTTGAAACATTATGGAACTTTTTTCTCTGAAACCTCTGACTGAATATGTTGTGTAATAAAATATAAAATATATCTATGGAGCCACCTTGTTACTGCTAGGGGCGCTGTTGGGAATGGGACAGGGTTTTTGC
This sequence comes from Maccullochella peelii, assembly GCA_002120245.1. Classification (NCBI taxonomy): domain Eukaryota; kingdom Metazoa; phylum Chordata; class Actinopteri; order Centrarchiformes; family Percichthyidae; genus Maccullochella; species Maccullochella peelii. The sequence continues at coordinate 36,066 of LKNJ01000569.1, forward strand.
TTCTGGATGTGAAGGTAGAAGGTCAACCTTTGTAAGTTAACGTGTCAGCAGGCTGTCACCACACCGGTGTCACGCACCCACCGGCTGTTGCTGTTACACACATCGGCACCTTAGCTGACCTCATCGTTATCATTTCAGAAAATGGCCAAGAAGCGGAGAGAAAGACCAGAGACCGACGGTTTGTCCTCGGCACAGGAGGAGGTGAAGGCGAATGCTAGTGACTCTCACGTACTGAAAGGTGGGTTTCTGGTTGTGGTGGCTAACTGTTCATCTGAATGGAGAGCAAAGCAGAGGAAAGCAAATACATCAAGGTGATACAGATACAGAACATGACAGCGTCGGTCCTGGTTTGAGGTCAGTGCGGATTGCAGAGCAGGAGCTAATGTTAGCCGTGGACTGGTTATTGTAACACAGCCAGCTAGCGAAAATTAGCCGCCTTCGATGGCTAGCTAAAGCCATGGCTAATGAAGAACATAACGCTGACGTGTTGAAATAGCCAAAATACACCCCAAATCCTGTTAATGAGTGTCAGTATTGTAGTGTATATGATTTAACTACCCTGCACGTTAAAACGAGAGCAAAAACTCAAACCTTTGAATGTTTTTATTAGCTAGATGTTTCATCAGCAAAGACTGTCCAACGACCAGTGGTGGAGGAAATATTCAGATCCGCATACCAGGCAGAAAGTAAGAAAGAAAAATGCTGCAAAGACCTGCATTAAAAATGTTACTTAAGTACGTATTGTCAGATGTACTGAAAGTATCAAAATAATAAAGGCACCCAATGCTGAAAAGTCCATTTGATTGTTATGCTGTTATGTATTACAGTACTGAATTATTATTGTTGGTGCATTCTTGTGTAAGAAACATTTTACTCTTGTAGTTGGAGCTAATTCAAACAATTTTATATATTGTTGCACCATATTTTATATGCTCATCATATTTTATTTATGTAAAATCTTAATTTGTAAAGTAACTAGTATCTACAAATGAATGTAGTGCAGTACAATGTCACTCTGAAATTTAGTGGAATGAATAGGAAATACTCAAGTAAAGTACAAGTACCTCAAAACTATACTTAAGTACATTATTTGAGCTGTTGACATGCCTGCCAAAAGTGACCCAAGGTTAAACAGAGATGACAGGAAATGTTGAAATTTAAAGATCCCTTTATTACTACATCAATTGGTTAAGCACAGATGCACCTATTTCATCTAAGGATACAAAGAAAAACCAAAACCAAAACTGTATGAGACAGATGTCATTCCATTAATCAGAGGCACAATACAATCCACAGTGTAATATTAGGTTTATTCAACCCTGTGGCAAGCTGCCACCAGTCTCTGCAAAACCTGCACTAGTCTTGTGTCGAAGTCTGTTTCCTAGAACTTCACTTGTTGTTGTTGGTCAAATGTCCAGCTCAGTCACCCCAGATAAGCAACATACCAGAACTTGTATGTCCTTCTTTCTGTCAGAATATTGTGGACCAATAAGAAATAAATCAAATAAAAAAAAATAAAAGGTTTTCCTGACCATGACTTCAAAAGTGAAATATTTAGTTTCTGAGCAGATTATTTGTGCATGAAACAATTAAAGCCTTATTGTGTCCACATAAACCACTATCACTTCATAAGCATTTTTTGACCTGTAATTGATTGCATCAGTTGCAGAACTGTTGTTTGTAATTTGAAACCAAAAGTGATATCTGGATTTAAATTTGATGACACATTAAATTTGCTTTTACGTGAGCTTTATGTGCTTAAACTTTACTTAGGTCCCAAATCCTATAGGGAAGATTTTTTTTTTTAGCTTGTTATTGATTTCATCAGTTGCTGACCTGTTGATTGGACTTAAATTTCTAGAGTGCTATCGGTATTCGCTGTAACAGCTTTTATACAAAGAGGTGTTGCCAATATTTTGTCCACCCCATTTAAATCAGTGAGAGTAGATTTATTGCAGAACGGTTGTATTAGATTGCATTTGTTTCTGTGAAGTGTACCAATAAACTGGGGTGTGTGTTGACATACTAGAGAGTCACTTTTTCTCTGACTCGACTGCTTTAGGTCCAACTCCGACCAGGAGTCCTGGCTTTAGGGGAATTCTTCAATGAACATTTCCCAGTGTCCCACGCACCAGGAGAAATATCTATGTGTTTTTTGCAGATATGTTTGTGGGAATATGTGGCCCAAATTGCTGTGTTGATTAGTTAATCAGTGACAATTAGTGTTAATTTGTTATCCGTAATTTGCCTCGGACTCCGCTATATACCCTAAATTCATTAGCTGAAATTAACCGTCACAGTCGTCTTTTTCCATAAAGTGTTTATTGAAAGCATGACTTAACAGACCGTCTCAAAAACAGCAAGAGTCTGTCTCAAGGGGGAAACTCAGTTCTCTGTAGGGGCTTGAACAAGTGATGCAAAACTCATAAGCTGATTACACAAGACTCCCTGGTAGTTAGTGTGTCTGTTTTTATTGGAAACAGTTCATTTATATGGTAAATGACTTGTTCTTTTTCCCCACAGAGGCTCAGCATATTGCAGGGGGCTCAGCACGCATGTCTCTCCTGATTCTGGTGTCTGTCTTCACCTGCGCTGCCTCAGTCATGTACCTGGTCTACAGGAACTTCCCAGAGCTTCCTGAGTAAGTTGCTTAATGGATTATTACATTTAGTTAAATGTAGGTGGGGATAATGTCCATCTCTGGAAATTAAGACCTATTTTGTATTCACAAATAATACTTAGATCTTATTTAAAATTGGAAAAAAAGTTTACATTTATTTTTAAACTTAAAATCTAAAATATATTTGTGAGCAGTCACAAAAGGATTTGCACATAGCGCAGTGGATTTAGGGTTTGTTGACGGTTTGCTTGTTTCAGTATGAACTGCAGTAATGAAACTGTGACCTTCCCAAGTGGAGGATACTTTCCTTTGTCATATTCAGTAGCAGCAAGGCAACTGAGTGATGAGTGGTAATAATGGGATTTGGTTATAGCTCTGTACTGAGTGCAAGACTGTCATTATATTGTTGATGTTTTTGACCAAGGTAAAGTTAGTGGCTGTTTTAACACCCTTTAGTACTACATATAGTAAGTGACATTTATTTATAGGGCAAAGCAATAGTTACAAAGTACTTTACCAAGAGACATTAACAGGAGAAGAGAAAGACCAGGTAACATGTACTAGGCTAAAACGTAGACGCATACAAACCAGAAAATATAACATAATTATTTCAGGAAAATTCCTATGAAATCAGGTGCATTTTAAGATAAAAAAAAAGTTAAATCTTGTACTGATTTTAGCCTCTGGAGATTTTGAGAAAGGCTTTTTCCGAACCTTAATCACTTTTGGTTTTCATCCTTGACTTTGGAATAGCTGAGGTCCTTCAGTCTGAGGACCTGAGGTTTCTGGTTGTATGAGGGGGCAAACGTGCCTGACTATGTATGTAGGTCTTGCCGGTAAAAAAAGTAAATCATTAAAGGAAATCCTAAAGTTAACAGGTCACCAAACAAAGAGCCTAGCGCCAGTGCAGTGTTGGATCTACATAATGCTGTTGTTAGGAGCCTTGCGGCAGAGGTCTGGGCTAGTCTGAGTCAGGCTAGTGCAGACTTGCTGAGGCAGGTAAAGGCACCAAATGAGACATAACAATAGTGGAGGAGTGACTTTTCCCAAATCCTTATGTTGCATGAGGTGCCTGAGTTTGGCAGTATTTCTGCGCCAAAAAAGGTTAAATTGAGCTACTAATTTTAACATGATGCTAAAAATCCAGAAGTGGCTTTAGCATTTTGAGCAATCAAGTTTTGGCATATGCATGTAACAGTGTCAGTCATGGTTATGTTGGAGAAAATGTAGAAATCTCTATTCTTTGATTGCACTGACAGAGGCAGTTTTGAATCGTAATTGGGACTGAATGAGAGATATGGCAGCATGCAATAAATGCTGAAACAATAAATTATGTCATTTTACAACACAGAGAACAGGATTGGACCAGGTATTAACCACTGGGGCATGCCACCCATTAAAGGGGTTCATGATAATTTACAGTGATACTGAATATTTAGTTTGACCCATAAGAATTAAACCATACATGTGCAGTTAAACCTATTTACTCACCCACCATCTGAACCTCTCATGAACCACATCATTCTCACTGGTGTCAAATGCAGCACAAAGCAATCACCGAAGTCTCTGCTCAGTGTATATATAGAAGCCAGATTGGAAATTGTCAGAAAAATGGTTGTTCTGTGATTAAAGCAAACAGAAAATGTTTGTGTGAAATATGTATGACTGAAAATTTGAATTTCATTGTTTTTTCAGTGATGAAATGGAGAAAATCAAGATCCCCAAAGACATGGAAGATGCCAAAGCTTTGGGAACGGTGCTGTCCAAATACAAAGACACATACTACACCCAAGTGTTGGTGGCCTACTTCGCAACATATGTTTTGTATCCTTGGAGAAAATATATGCACCTTTTTTGTAAAAAAATATATCTTAACTTTGCTTGAAAAGATGATCAATTATCAGGTTAGTTGAACTTTCCATTAGGACTAACAATAGGAAGACAAATCTGGTGTAAATGTGGAGAAATACTAAACAGTTCAGGAAAACCCTGTTTTCATCCCTTCTGTGTATGTCTTCCTCACTAAACATGGACAGTATCAAATCAAAGATTATACAGAAAGACCAGCAGGCTAGAGTGCTTAGAGGAATACGCTTTTGATGTATTTATTATTGTTGTTAATTTCTTGGATTTAACATGCATATGCCTGTGTGATAACTTCATGGTTTTGCAAAGTCGTTTACCTTGACACTTCTGTCAGCCTCCAGACATTTGCAATCCCTGGATCTATCTTCCTCAGCATCCTGTCTGGATATCTTTACCCTTTCCCCTTGGCTCTTTTCTTAGTCTGCTTGGTGAGTAAGGAAGGACCATATGAAATGTGTGATTGAAAACAAATGTTAGATTGTATAATGAACAACTGTGCACGGAAATAGTTTCCATGAGACACGCTTAGGTATGTAAGGCTTTAGAGACACATCCTCTCCTTTGCAAGAATGGATTATGCCTCTTAAACATGCATTTTCCATACATATTTCAGTGAAGTCATAATTGAAAAGTTTAAACCTGGCAGGCATTGGAGCAGACAACAGTGCACAAACAGTCTATCTGTGATGTTCACGTCAATTTTATGTTTATTACAAACAGTCGTGTGTGTCAGTGTGGCCACAACTGACTGATGCAATGTGGCCACACTTGGTTGGATTTTTTGTCGTCTTTTGTGCAATAGTTTTGTTCCTGTATGATTTAATGTTGTTGTTACATGGTGAGTGCTGAAGAAGTTCTTCCAATTTGATTCTGAGGGACAGACACTAAAACATGATGTTTTTACTGCAACAACCAGGAAAAGCAGTTGTTAATGTGTGTTCACACAAAGGCCCTCTTCTTTGAAACTACTTACTGTGTATTCGACGTAACGCTGCACCACTGCTGCTAAAAGTTAAAATAGACCAGTCATGAAGATGGTGGAAGATGAAGATACTTGTTGGATGTGTTCTTCCATATTTGGAGAGCCTAAATCTTCTTAGTGTTTTCTCAGTTCAATTTCTAGAGTAGAACGATACATTTTAGGGGAAGTTACTGATGTGTGTGTATGTGTGTAAATAACCAATGTTTTCTCACTCCAGCTGTGAGATTGTAGTCTTTTCCTATCATATGCGTCAGTCGGGCATCATGTGATTTGTCTGTTGGCAGTGCTCTGGCCTGGGCGCTTCCTTTTGCTATATGCTGTCATATCTGGTGGGCAGACCCATGGTCTACAAATATCTCACAGAGAGAGCACAGAAATGGTCCCAGCAGGTAAGAGCCTTAACAGAAAATGTACTGTGAATTGAAGGTATATTTTTAAGAGCAGTTTTCTGTTTGAGATGTTGGTCTATTGTATTAATCATATACAATTACCATTTTGTAAGGCACACCTGTGCGATCTAATGTATTCCAAAACAATAGCTCTGCAGTGTGTCCAACCGTTGTGAAGCTTTTATTGTTGAGTTTTTATTGACACTGTATGAATGCTGTTATTTCAGCTCTAAGGGAATATTGGAGGCTGAAGTTGGTTTTACCAAAAAATATTGGTATTATAAAATACTAAGTAACAAAGTGACAAAGGTACTGATACTGTTTTATTATGTAATGATATAGTTACTGGTGGTGTTGCATTGTAGTGCTATAATAGTACTATACTGAGGCGGGTTTCTAATATTCCACAATACAACAGTAATCATACATACATACATACATACATACATACATACATACATACATACATACATACAGTATATATACACATACACACACTTTGGTATTATGGTGCATAACAATAAACATAGTAAGAGAAAATAAAAGTACTACAAAATTCAAGAAAGATAAATAGACAATAGACAAACTGGCAATAAAAATATGAAAAATATTATAAAAATTATGTACAATATATCTGTTTTTAGAATTAAAGTATATATAAATAGAATATATAAAAACTAATTAAGGCCTCATAAACAACCAGAGTTGAATCAACAGTTCTCTGATGCAGTGTCAATAAAAACTGATCATTATAAGCTTCACAGATTTGTTGCAGAGCTGTTGTATTGGATTGCAATATTTTGTACCAGTGTAACTAATAAACTGATAATCCATATTACCACATGACTTAAGAAACATTCTGCTTGTGACTTTTTGCCGGCAGGTTGACAAACACAGAGATCATTTAATCAATTACATCATCTTCCTGAGGATAACTCCCTTTCTTCCCAACTGGTTCATCAACATCACCTCACCTGTCATCAATGTGCCTTTGGGAGTTTTCTTCATCGGTACCTTTCTCGGTAAGACTGTCTTTCCCTTCTGTTGTGTTTTATTTTGGTGTCACTTGTTGTCACTGACTCACCTGTATTCAACCCGGCTGATTCGCAGGAGTGGCACCGCCGTCCTTTGTAGCGATCAACGCAGGTACAACACTGTACAAACTGACCACAGCTGGCGAGGCCGTGTCCTGGAACTCCCTGGCTGTGCTCGGTGTACTCGCTGTGCTCTCGATCCTGCCCGTCTGCTTCCAGAAGAAGCTGCAGAAGAAACTAGAGTAGAACGCCATAACACCTCAGCATCTCATCTGCTGGCTGAGCCCAACACCCCCCCTCCCCTCCCTCGGCTCAGGAACGTGCAGCTGTCACTCAAGTTGCTCTGCCTCAGTCTCATACACAGCTGCTGGTGGGAGAATCTCTGACCACTGGCACAACAAGCACTCATTGACCACAAAACGCATTCAGTGGTGGGTTGTTCCTGATGTTAAGTATAAACTGGCCTCTGTTTGCACAAGTTTTTTGGTTTCTGTGAATTATGTTGTTGACTGTGGCACATCTTGTAAATAAGAGAAATTGCGTTTTTATTTAAAGCACTGCTCATTATTATATGATTCTTGCCAGACAATTGAAGGTGCTACTTGTAGGAACCCATTATTCTGATATCAGTTGTTTCATATGGCGTGCATTCACTCTTTTCTTGCTAGAAACGGCTAAAACAATGTCAACGACATACTGGAACAACTTTTACATTTGCTTTAGCAGTAGCATATCGATTACTACATCCTGTCTGTAGCATCTTTAAGTTTCACTCCCTTTTTATTATTTATTTTAACATGCTTGTGTCTAATGTAAACCTAATGAAGTGTACCACTGCAGCAATAACGGTCACACTACTGTTGAAAGTGGATTTTAATTTTCAAAAAGTTTTGATACCTGGTCCTTGCCTTGGCAAACATATGCAGTGCGAGAAAAGACTGAAACTGTGGAGAAGAAAACTGTAATGACTGATCTTAGTAAGTGCTACTTTTGTTGACATGTTGGTGAGTTCCCATGTTCTTTCTCGAAAGGTGCCTGGATCCACTGTTGAGCCACACAACAGTTCTTTTAATTTTCACCAGTTTCTCTTCATATTAGCAGTCTAAAGCAGCTCTTTGCCACTGTAACTTGTAAAGAACAGACTCAGGCTGGTGTTTTATTTTCTCACAGGACATCCAAACTGCAGGATGCCAAACTCCAAGCATCGCCCAATTCAAAATGGTATTTTTAATTAAGAAGTGAACATAGGTTATGTCAACACAACTGATTTATGTGTGGTAAAATGCATGCAACCCGGGAACAGCCAAACGGAATCATCTTGGTTTGTAAATTTGAATAACCCAGGGTGAGATAGGTTCACAAGTTTTGTGTACTTCTAGGTGTGTACTGAGATTATGTGTGTGCATCTCCACCCCACTTATGTTGTTTGCTATTCCAGTATAGAACTGGAGATGTTGTCCATACCATAGATGATACACCAGTGCCCTCAATAGGACTGCCAACTGACTGACGCATCCAAGCTTTTTACTGCATCCATTCCTCACCAGGAGAAATGTATTATGATGCCTGATTTATGTTGTTAGTTTGTGTTCTTTAAATTGTTTTGAATGGCTAATTTTGTCCTCTGCTATAAAAGCTTACTGATTGTTTTTCATTTAGATGTAATTTAAAAAAATTATTTTTTTTTTGGCCTGTGTACCGATGTAACTTATTGCGGCTGCTTAAAAACTTTCTGGACGGTTACCAGAGATGACGATGCAGTGAATGTACATGCAGGTAACTTTTTCAGACTTTTCTTTAATCTCTTAAAATTGCACATTTAGAGGGGATTTAAAATGACTAAGCATCAATTTATGTTGAACTTGAGCAGTTCTACTGTATGAGGACATTAATGTCTGAGCATTTTCTGCTCTCTATGCTTTTTGTAGCAGGAAATAACGCTACTTCAGTCAAATCCTGTTGGGCTTTTTTTTATGGTTGTTACTGGTTTATTAGAGCGCTGTATTTGTACACTGTTGTGTTGGAAAATGCATCTTCACTAATGTGGTTAAAGCTATAAACTGGTCCTAAAATGTTTTTTTTATTTTTTATTTTTTATTTTTTGTCTTAATATTTGAATAGAAGCTAGATTAACTTTTTGGAAGTTCTCCATAATGCTAAATCTGCCAAGACATGAAAGATGATAGATTTTAATTCATTTTTTTTCTCTACTTGATCAATTATTTAAAAGTAAACCTATTCTAAACTTCATGCCGAACATATACTCAAATTGGATATATTATTGCTGTTTTTTGTCCTATCAAAGATCTAGTGAGATAATTTTGTAACCCTCTGTTAACATTTCAAAAAGCAGTATTATTTTGTACTGAGCAGTGATATTTTGCAGTATGAAGTGTTTACAGATTGCAAATTTCTGTCCTATCTAATCAAATTTGTTTCTTTTTTTATATTTATTGAATCATTAAAATTATCTTTACAGAACTGATTGAGTTTTGAGAATTATCTGTAAAAAACACATGTTAAATCACGCTGCAGCAGGGAACTATCAACACAGTATAACAGCCCTTTGCAGGGGCAAAACTACAAAATTGATTTACAAATGAATATAAAGTTCTTGGGATTCTTTCAAACTCGGGGTTTCCGAGTGGCACTTTAGTGTGTTTCTTAAACCATGAACAAACCTTATCATAGATGCAGTACATGTCAAGGGTTTAGTGCCACCAGGTGGTGATATTGTAACATACCTGCTGAGCTGAGCAGTGGTCTGTTAGGGTAACATGACATTTACCCATTTACTCGAACATGTCTGCTGCAGTGTAAATGCTTATACAATGTGTTAATCAGGGGAATTTTACATTTAATTCAATAGTAAACATTTAAAAAAATAAATTTGAACATTGAAAGACATGACCACACTATGGTGTTCCTTAGTAGGCTAATTAAAAAGAAGGAAAACGGGATCAGTGTGTAGTTTAAACATAGTTAACTTGGGTTTTTTTTGGTTTTTTTTACTTCTCTGCTATACAATGGCATTGCCTTAACTAGATACATGAAGATTAAATTGATTGACTAATAGTGAAATTTAAACTTCTATGTGATAGTAAAAACTTTTTTTAAACAGGACATTCACATAATTGAATTGGATTTTGAAACATTGTGTGTGAGCTCATCAGTCCAAAACATTACAAAATCTGGTTATGACTGGCAGCTGTTTCATCTGATCTGACATTTTGATGCTTCTCTGGAAATAAACAACTGCAACCTAATTTACTGCCTCAAAACAAAGCTAAATACAATACAATGCACAATAACTATAGTTGCATTTTGTGCTGCTGAGCAGTTTAAGAATTACACCTGCCAGGATCATGCACAAACAGTGGCAGCCTGGTGTTATTTTATGGATTTAAGGCAGATGGTTACAGCTGGGGTGCTGTTGATGGACCACAATGCATTTCGACTGCAATGCTCTGATTACTAATGATTTGTAAAGGCAGAGATATTAGTAGTAATAAACCCGGAAGTAGTGGACATTACCTTCAAAATAAGACAACAAATGCATGACGTACTCAGTATAGTTAATTACTCTACATGGAAAACAAAATTTAACTAGGAGGACAGTTTTCACATATAATTTGTGCATTAATAAAAGAGGAGAACACTCATAATATCACCCATTGTACAAATATGGCAGAATTTGTAGTTGCACCCTGTAGTTTTTCTCTTTTTTTTTTCTTTTTCACTGCAGAATAGAGGGTAGTGCATAAATTAAGTATAAGCCAGGAGGATTAATTTGACATAGAAATAGTCAGTTTTAATCTCCAAACTATTGTACGGTATGGCTGACTTTTAAAGATTTTTTTCTTGCTACTATTATATATTTGTTTATTTTTCCCCTTACTCAGTATAATTTTATATGTTCTTATTATATATTCTTATGTGCACATATAACTTATTATTTGTATATATTCATTTGTACTTGTTTTCACTTTCTTTTTTTCTATTTGTGTTTTTTAAAAGTTACTTGCAGATAAAACACCACAGATTAAATGACAGTTAAGTTTGGGATACGGCAGCATTTTTAACGTATGATTTTGGCAGTTTGGTGCAAAATGAGTTTTTTTGTCCGTTTATGTCGTCTTATTGTGAAAGATCGCGGCCGGATGTGTGATGACCGTTGCTGTCGGTGTTAGCCGAACAGGTTAGCTTAGTATCTGTACTGATTTTCGAGCTTCGCAGTAACGTAGCATCCGTGATGGCAGAGAGAAATCACTTCTCCGAGGTCCTTTAATATGCTCCCTGTTGATGGGATAAGAGAACCACCGGGCCAGTCTCAAAATGACCACCGGCTTCAGCTCCGGTTCCTGCCGGTTCGCAGATTATTTTGTGATTTGCGGACTCGACACCGAAAGCGGACTGGAACCCGACGAACTGTCCGGTAAGCACACTAGCCATCGGGGTAAATGTCGGGCTGATGCTGGAACAAATAAGGCAGGAGGGAAGGGGTGTTAGCTATAACGACGGGTCAGCGTTATTATTTAACCTTTACTGTATCTTAACGTGCCTGTGTTTTATTTATTCGTATAACATGTAACATGTAAGATTAATGCTCAGCGAACATAACGTTAGGCCTAGCTCATCTTCTCTAAGCCTGTTTGTCTGTAATGCTCGATGAGAAGCGAGATGATTACTGGCTTGTTATGTCTCTTTAACGCACTGGCATGAATTTTGTCGGTTGTCGATTAATTCCCTCAAGATCTGTATATTCTGTATATCAAAATGATGTTGGTGCTGCGCAGTAATAAATATGTTATGTGAGCGACACTCTTCTCAGTTAATTCAGTCATATATAATGTTATGTGGAGATGTTGTTATAGTGGCTCCCTGCTGTCATTTAGAGGAGATCAGGTATCAAGGTAGCAACACACATGGGCGGATTAACCTGTGAGATGCCCTAGGGCAAATGCCCCTGACATCCTCAGCATCCACCAGAGATCCACATTGTGCATACAACCATCTTTTTCAAGTAACCTCCTTAGAGGGCACACCCTTCCCTTCACAAACAATTATATAAATATCTTAATAAGAGTATGAGACACACCTGGATCCTGTTTGATTCTGGGACTGTGACCTTTCTTATTACGTCTTTGCCTGCATGAGCATGTGTTTTGATTAAAAGAGAGAGGATTTGCATATATATCTGCATGGGAAACTGTGGATAGTCTGTGCCCTGAGCATGAACTGGCATGGCAACAGTGCTGTTTTTGATCTTGTACTATATTCCTAGCCGTACATTTGAACATAAATGAGAATGCATTTTAGCATCAGTCAGTAGGGGTGGGCAATTTGACAATATTGTTGGAAGACTCACTTGGAGACAACACATGCGTTTACCATCTTCTGGATTCTGAGAAATGATAAAGACACTGAATCCAAGATGCAACCCACCAAGCTGCAGTTGTTACGTGACAAGCTAATTCCAAACATGAACAAAGACGTTTTAAAAGTGTGGTGAAGCAGTCGCTCTGCGAAGCTGATTGGGTAGCTATGACAACTGACAGTAGAAGCACGTGGCAGGGTATGTTACCATAACAGCACGTTTCATCTCAGAAGAACAGTTCCTAACATAGACATCCATTTTGTCTTTGGTCCACAAATTGTATACTACTTCTCTTAAAAAGCTCCTGTTATTTTCCATATTTGTTACATGAAGTAAGTATTATGTTTTGAGACTAAACTGGGTCTTCAACAGGTACAGACGAGACAGTTTTGGCTCTACAAGAACAACCCATGTGAATTTTCAGTTTTTACAAAACTCTTATTGTTTACAGTTAGATCAGTGAGATTAATGAGTAAAACTTCAAGTCTGTTATTGGTCATGTGTCGTCTTTATTGCATGTTGAAACATTCACTATTGCATTCCCCCAATCTGCACAGATATTATTGGATTCCCCCTCAGAAATTCAGCTTCAGACTGAAATGTATTAAAGCATCTAATGTGTTTACAAACTGTGGATTTTGCTGGGAGTTGAAAAATTATTACTTGTAAATGTTCATGCCTGTAACCAGTGTTATTGAAGACTTTTGTTAATGAATTGTATTTGATTTTCTGTGACAGATGGGTGCATTGGAGTTTCTGGGGTTGTGTAGCTAATATAGTTTGCCCTAAATGTGCTTCCACCTGGGAAAAAACACTGTAATAATTAACACTCTTGAGTCTTTGTCTCCTCTGGGAGTCATGACTGACCCAAGATATCAGCGGAGGTGGTAGTTGTTTGCTAAATAATAGTGTGTAGACTTTTGACAATGAAGATTTGTGTCATTTGAAGATATGTAAATATGTGGAACGCCAACATTTCCCCCACCAAATAATGTCAGTGTAACGGTTTCCCGTTAATAATAATAGTATTCTTGGGGAAACTCTAAGTGTTGAAGGGTACAAACAGGTCTACAAAGACATGAGATAAGTTTCAACTCAAATGCTATACAAATGTTGTGTATCTCACAAAGAATCACGTTTTCGCTCATGTTGATGGTTGATATGCTTCATTCAGACAAACTATCCGAGTGCAAGTACTAACTTGAACTGTCCTTAAGCCTGTTGTGAGTAACTGTGTTTAGGTTCATAAGCTATTGTCGACCGGGTCACTGCTCCTGTACTCTCCTGCTTTCAGACACCAATCCAATTAGTTCGGCCATTTGTACTGTTTTTCAGCCTTGTGAAAACAACAAAAAAAGCTTTTTGTACAACTGCTGTTTAATAACACAGTGATTAATAGGGATTGGTTTTAGAGAAGAGTCTGTTATAGCTCTGTTTTCTATGTGATTTATTGTGACTCAGCAGGTAGCGAGAGGCCTGTGGAGTTGGCTGTTGTAGTTGAAAGAAAGTTCTTTCCTTCTTGAAGCAATAACTTAACCAAAAAAAATGTAGTTTTCAAAGACTCAACCACATCCTATTTTTACTTCCTTTAAGTCAAGTTCCTGTTTACAGGCTGAGTTCAAATTTACTTAAAATTTATGAAATGAATAGACATTTAAGAACATGCAATATTCTGTTTTAAATGGAGCACTTCTATGATCTAGTTGACCAGACTATGGCTATGTCTACACTAATACGGTTTAATCTGGAAATGCATCTTTTTCTCTCTGTTTTGGCCTTCTCCCAACAGTGGTTTACACTCAATATCAGCCTTGCATCAGTGTGGACAGAGAAAACACCAGTGTGTGATTATCATTCTTCAAAATGTGGTTTGTTACTATTGAGTGGCTGTAAAATCAACATAGCAACTTCTTATTCAGCTTCTTATTTTGTGTCAGCTGATGAGACAGCTGCCGTTCAACTTTCAGATGCTAACATTGTCAGCTGTGTGGGCACCATGTTCGTTTTTGACATATGTTGAAGACATAAATTAGTATAGATTTTTTTTAATGTCCCATTGATTGGCTTCCCCTCTCGCCTTTTAAAAAGTAGCTATTATCATGTTCTCAAATCACCTTTTTCAAATGGCTTTAATGGCATGGAATAACATATTTTTTCTGTTATCATCAATCTGCCGTTGGGTGTGTGATAGTGGTTCTTTTAGGCTTCTCTGACTAGACAAAATGTAACCGGTTGAAAGCTTGCACAAAAGTACAAGCTGGGGTTGTGTGGTCGAACGTCACTGAAGCTGTTCTACTTACTGCACCTTGCTGCTGTTTACTGTAGAAAGAGGTTAGGGGCTTACCCTTATCGACTCTTCGAGAGAGGAAATGGTGCGGAAATTCCAACAAAAGGTTACATATGATTATGTCAGCTAAACATCTGCTATAGGTATACCTAGAAGCTCTTTTACATTTTAATTCAAAAATGAAAAAAAAGAAACCTCATGTTTGTTGTTGCAGGCATAAAAGTGTGTCATTGTGGCAGATTTGAATCTTTACTTGAGATGGAATACTTCTTCTTTCACAATGAAATTAAAATACTGTACATGTTTGGTAATGCAGTGATGTTTCAGATAACATTCATGTGTGGGTGGATGATTAGCAGGAAATGCAGATGCTGGGAAACTGCAGAAATTCCAATTTGGAGAAACAAGACTGTTATTTGACAAAGTGCTAATTTTGCAGATGATACCAAGAGTAGATGCTTTTTCAGCCTTTTGGAAAAATACTTGAAAAAAATTAGTTGGTTAATCAATTGACAGCAAATCAACTCGCATCTGTTTTGATAATCAATGAATTGTTTAAGTCATCTTTTCTTGCTGAAATGGGCAGCGTTAATTGATTTGCTGCTTGTCATATATGATAGTAAACTGAAAATCTTTGGGTTTTGGACTGATGGTCAGACAAAATGAGATATTTGAAGATGAGACCTTTTTATAGACCAAACAATTGATCCATTAATTTAGGAAAAAAAACATATGAATCAATAATGAGAATAATAGTTAGGTGCAGCACCACATTTTTAGTATTTTCGGACTTTTCATGGACAAAACAATGAATCAACTAAGCGAGAAAAGAATCGTCAGATTCGTCGATATAATCAAAAATACTCAGTTGCATCCCTATTAAATACTGTACTTAGCTTTAACTACTTTATTCTGAGCAAATACTTGCTGCAGCTTTAATCAAAGAACAGTTTTGAGCATCATAAACAAAAAATGACATGAAACAGTGACGAGGCAGTTCATCTTACAGAGCAGAAACAACAGATATTAAGGATGGTAACGCAGGAGCCTTACTCACTTAGTAATCATGGTAATTACTGAACAGATGAATGAACATCATCAGTACCCCACGCCCAATAATTTAAACATTTAAAATGAATTAAAGTAACCTTGCCTCAATCTTTGCTGACAAAACTGTCGGCTAATTGATAGATACTTGGTGCCATGAATGAAATGAGCCAAATCAAAGTGGTTTTCTCCAGCGATTTAACAGAACCACAGCATGTTCCTCACATTTAATGCGGTGCAAATGGTGATTCATGTACAGTGAAATACAAAGAAACCACCAAAACTTTCTTTAAGCACAGTGTTTGGCAGCACAGAGGACCGGATTAGCATATGTATGACCCTGCAGCCTCACTGGAAACACAGCGAGCTGAGGGACATAAGTACACTCGCACACAGGCTCCACTTATTCAAATGCTAAATATCCTTTTGAATTTCCCAGGCAGCCTCTCTCCCCCAATCTTACTCGGAAAACAAATGAGGATGAATGGCTCAACATGAAAGCTGTCTTTAAATGCATAATGTGGGCTTTCATATTTTCACTCATTTGTTTATTTATAGGCCTGTAAAGGGTCTCCTGTCAATGTTTTAAAATCTGCTTTAATATGTATCCGCTGTATATGTTGTATAAGATTCATTACAGATTTCACAGGGCTTTAAAGGTGCAGTTTATTTTAATCTTTACACACAAACTTAAAACCTGACCATAAGTACGCTTGTAGACAATACTGGCTCATAGGGCTGTAATTAATAATTAGTTTTATTGTAGATTAAATGTTTTATTTATCAGTTCATCATAGAGTTGGCAAGTGTAAGGAGCCATTTCAGCACCCCTGCTGCTAGAAGTAAAGGTCCCATTCATTTTTCCCATAGATGATGTTACACAACTCAGAGTTGGAGCATTTGTACGGCTCAGATCAGCATAAAACTCTCCCAGTTGAATCATCAGTACAAAAGATGCGTTTGAAAATATCTGGTTCTTTGATAAAAAGTCGCAGGTACAATACAACCCTGTGGATATAAAAACTTGGGGGCGGGAGAAGTTAACTACGACCCCCAATGTGCAATTTGGCAAGAAACATCCAATCACAGAGCTTAAAATTCTGTGACATGCATCGCTGGAACAGGTGGAAGTTAAAGATTTCGGTTTTAAGAAAACTGACAACACAGTCTTCAGCTTAAATCAAGTTTTCTTTTAGATTCTGGGTCAATTTTGGATGAATTCAGCAACTACGAATTCGTCCACTACGTGGCCATGTTTTGTTCACAATTTTGTCAATAAAGCATGTTGAATTCGCTACACCTCTGATTGGTGGCCAAGGCTCATGGGTATTGTAGTCTTTAGTCCCGTGGCTGCTAATAGATGTTTTGTGAGCTGAATTTTCAAGTTGTCATGTTACATCAAAGCAGTAAGAGTTAAAGATTTCTCATCTACAACATCTTCCTGTTAGCTGTTGATGTGATAGAGATATTGGTCCGGCTGGTGTTTGTAATTCTCATTGGCTTTGTTTTTTATTTAGTTCACGATTTATTAAAGGCCCAACCTATATTATTTTTGGCCATATAACTGACTTTATATGTACGTGTTGATCTTTTTTGCTGCTGTGTCTACAGACATTAGGGGCGTGAACAAATATTTTGACTTTGTGACACTTCAAAGTAGGGAAAGTACAGATGCATTAAATAAGAGTAATAATGACTGCATTACATTTGGACCAGCCGGTTCCACGGCCCCAGAGTTATTCAAGCATGCGCACGATTTACTGGAACACCTAAATGCAACTGAGCCATAATTAGGTTAATAGTTACACCTGTGCACCTTGTATGACAAGTCAAAATGTGCACTGTGAAAATGACTTGTTATGGTTACAGCAAACTAACAGCAGTGGGTAAACTTATCAAAGACTTCAAAATAAAAGTATCTGTCTTAAGTATAACATCAAATTTAGAAAAGCAGTTTGTTTTCATGGTGCTGGTATTAAATTCAGATTATTTTGACAACGTAACATTACCTGGTTGGCAGGCTAAATGGACATTTTTCTGTGGTGAACACAGATTGCTGCTACAGTAGTTGGTACAGGTGTTAATTAGCTTAAAAGTAACTGTGATTTTGTAAAACAAGGGGTTCTCTGCCTCTTCATCACCCATTCATAAGATCTAATACATTGTGATAGGGCAGCAAGTTTACAAGTATTGTTGAACTTGTCCTTCTTCCTTTATGTTGTCAGTTTGTTGCAGGTTCTGTGGCAAGAAAATCATTTCCCATATTTTTTTCTTATTTGTATTTCTGAATACGGAGCATGAGACTACTGTGCTGAGCTGTAATATGTGGGTTTCCAACAAGTCCATTGCAATTAAAGGTATTCCTTGACATATTGACATTTTTCTTTGACCACTTTTTTGCCCTAAATCTACCCAAGAAACAGGATGTTGGTATTTTTTGGCAGCCTGCCTCGAAGTGATGTTACCCAGTGATCTTGATGAAGAAAGACAGCAAGGTTCGTGTTCCAGTTTAGAAACCTTTCTCACACTGTAACAGGTGAGAAAATCAGAGAAACTATTTGTTAAATTTTTTCCCCATATTGTCTGTGAAGGCTGGGAGTTTAAGCTGAGGGTGAGCTATGCTCTATCAGCGCCGGGTCCTCTGGGTGAATAAGTGTTGATGTTTTTTGCTGCTGAGCTATTTTGAAGTGTTAGCAGTGTCCTCATCACATTCTGCCGCTGGCAGTCGAGTCGTGTTTCAATATAGCTTTTCTAGTCGGAGAGGTACAGCCCTTTATGTCTGAGCCTAGTGGGCCACGCTACAATAGGTGTGAGGGTGTATGAGCACAGGAGGGGGTGCAGAGCTGTGGGTGGTCCCTGGCTCACAGGATGAGGGAAAACGGCGAGGAGCCAGATCTCAATGACGCTCTCCTCCCACTGCTACCGGTCCACACTCTCATGGCATCATGGTCCATTTGTTGGAAAACATGACAAATAAAGAAAATGGTTACACTGTAGAGGTTGTTGGTGCTCATGTCAACAGGTGTACTCCCCAGTCAGCTTGTAATTAGCACTAATTACCAGGTGAAGGCTTCGGTTGGAAGGAACACCTGTGAAGTCTCAGCTGACTGCACAGGAGCAGGGAGAGGCAGCAAACTGTGATAGACCAGGTCATCCTATGTGACAAAACAAGGAGAAGGTACAATGTCGGCGTCTTTCTTCAAAAACAAATATATATATATATATATATATATATATTTAATTCATTTATATATATATAACACAACTATGGAGGATCATTTTACCAGAATTAAAATTAAAAGGGAAAAATCATAATTTTCCTTTTCCAATTTTCTTATTTACGCTTTTGTTTTCTTCTTCTTTTTCATTTTACTTTTCATGGATTTTTACATGTTCCAATTTAAGCTTTTGCATTTAGTCTTTTAGTTTTAGCATTTACTTAAAAAAATAAGTTTTTGTTTTGTTTTCCATTTCAGGAGTATCAATTTCTCTTTTCATTTTCACATTGCCATTTTACAATATCCACTTGTCATTTCAATATCCAACTTCCTTTTTCCAGTCCTTTTTAACATTTAATTAAAGCCTGGTTAGGCATTAAGACACTGACCTTGAACCACAACGTCCCTTGTTTCCTGTCATCGATCCACTGTCTCTAATAAATAAATAAAAATGCCCCAAAAAATATTTCACAAAAGTTATGGCCTGATTATGCCACGTAGTACAATATGATAATAGTTCATTTTCCATTTTCCTTTTAAGTTCTTAATGAAATTATTCTCCAAACACAACACATAAAGCTTTTTTTAAAAACCAATTATTGCTGTCGATGAAATCGATGACTGAAAAGAAAGCGACAAACCTTTGTGTCTGTGTATTCATCTTTTGTTTTCTCAGAGAGAATCACAACTGTCGTGTCAAATTGAGTGACACCACAGAGGAAGCCTTTTGTTAAGTTATTCTTATAATTTAGTAAATTTATATAGATTTAGACATTGGTCAAACAGGAATGTTTTGTACTCACTGAGGTTTCTGTAATGTGCTGCTTGCATATGCTGTGATAATTACCTCATGATTTTCACAATCAAAAAACTTTCCTGCGGTAGTGTAGAGGCCTGCTGTGTGCAGATGGTGGGTGGGATTTTTGCAAATTGAATGTTACCATCAGCCATGATACATGAAAGTCTGCTTACTTTAATAGAACAGTAAATGAGGCTGTTTGTTGAGTAAAGCAACATGTTGCCACCAACTTGCTCCACAGCCAGATGCTTCCAGATGTTCGTGGTATTATTGCAATACTTTGATTTTGTCGTAATTTTTGAGTTTACATGCAGCTTCAGTCACATCATCGTGCTCCCCGTCTGTTTTCACTTTCTGTCTTGGAATTTGACCTACATGTGCAAGCTCATGAACAACGGAAGTCAGTTTGTTATTTCAGCATATTTTATTTTTATCCCCTTTGAACAAATTCATAAAAACAATTACGCCTTAAATATGGTAATTAAACACTGATTCTGGTGTCATCATAGTGGTATAAAAATGTCAAAGAAATTATAAGGAACTGAATACATTTCCCCCATCTCTACTAATCATTATAATCTCACTGTCTGACCTATCTTTGGTTGCTGACGTTTTTATAGTCTGAGTTGCGTTCCTGGCCTAGTTTCTTTTCTGTGGGCAGTTTGAATATGAAAGTAACCAACAGATTAAACCACATAATCCTCAAGACTTTGATTTTTTTTGCCAGGATTCGTTTCACTGTATTTAAGAGTCTAATGTGAACCTGTTTGTTGCTCCACTCAACACCTCCCTTGGAGAAGGAGAAGACTTATTACTTAGGGGATACTGAATCGTTGATGCATTTGGAGTCAAAAGTTGTCAACCTCTTACCTGAGTAAACACAGAACTTTCATCAGTCATTCTCAGGATTCTCAGTAAATGCCTTTCAAGATTAAACAAGTGTCTTGTTCAAACAAATGCAACAGAGAGAGTTAATGTAATCATCAGGAAAGAGAGTTGAGAGTCATCACTTCTTGTCTCTGTGTGTTTGTCACCACTGAGTCATATTAGTAAGTGCTATGAAAATTGATTGCCTATGTGGTCCACAAAAAGTCCAGTAAGGAAAGTCCTAGTTTCACATCTCACAGGCCACAACAGACTGAGAGCAGCTTTAGTTTGAGGCTGACGTTGTGTAACTAGAAAAGAGTCGATGGCATGTGTTACACAGCTCACATTTGGCTTTGACATGCTGCATGAATGTGCGTTTCTGTCAGCAGGACTGTTTCATTGGTGCTTGACAAATGTCACGCATGAAGAGGACAGCAAGAAGCATTGCCTGGCAGCATAAAGGGTCACTTTTATTTTGTTCTGTTTTTTTTAAAATGTAAAATGTTAGATGATGTAACTCGGCTCCAGGGCTAGTCAGTCTGCAATGCAAGAGCAGCCATTTACTCAGTCAGCCCCATGACTGTCTACTGATGGGATACACATATTAGACCAATTTGTCACACCTTAAGTTTTGTGTTTTTTGAGCATGAGATTAAAAGGGAGAAATGTCAATATCATGTATTTGTTAAATACTTGTGCTATGCATACCACCTGGTAAATCATGAAGTATGAGGCTAACGTTACTCTATATTTTTGTCAACAAATCCCATAAAAAAAGACCATAACCAAGAATGTGTTGGTTTCTCAAGTTCCAACTTCCTTACCCTGTCTGTGGCACTCAGCATTCATTATGGCAGCAGGATGATGTATGTGGGATCGACTCAAAATAAACTACAATGCCCATGTTCATCATAGTGAAGAAACATGTCAGCCAGTGAGACTCTTAAATGTGTTTTTAAAGGTTTTTGTGGAGGAGCTTAATGGCAATGGAGTAATAAGCTATATCATGCTTTGGTTACACAGACAATACTTGTTAGAAAAATAAATTCATTGTTGGTTTTGGTCTTTTTATTGGATTTGTTAACAATAAGAAAGATACAGAATATTGCCTCATCCTTTAAATAACAGCATTTATAATGACAGATAAGAAATATATAACTACAGCTTGGGCTCTTAGTTCTCATAGCCTAAACAACTCTTCCATCAGTAACATTGAATTGTCATTTGAAGCTTGATTTGATCTATTTATATTAACTAACTATATTCATTTGAACTATTGGATCTGGTGCCATGAAATTTTGTACAGACATTTGTGATTCCCAGGTGATGAATTGTACTCTGTGTTAAATGCTAATTAGCAAATGTTAGCATGCTAACACGCTAAACTAAGATGGTGAACATGGTAAACATTATACCCGTTAAACATCAGCGTGATAACATTGTCATTGTGGGCATGTTAGCATGCTGACATTAGCATTTAGCTCCAAGCATCACTATACAGCCATGCAGAGCCGCTAGCATGGTTGCAGACTCTCTGTGATGAGATTATAATCCATATAAGAGCAGTATGGATTGGCATGATCTCTAGAAGAGGAGGAAACTATGACCCACGGAATCGCTGTATCCCACCAGCTGGCTTGAATTACCCATACCCACCTGACACGATTATGTCCTGCGTCTGTGTGCCGCTTGTTTTCAGAGCAGAGCTGTCAGGATGTGTTGGCACAGAAATTGAGAAGTGATGCGCTACCCATGCAGAACCAGGCTTTTAATTATATTTTTGTTTTATTTGTTGTGTAGCTTTATGCCAGTATATAGAAGCTACTAAATTCAGAGATGGGGCCAGAGGAAATTTGGCAAATGAAGGTAACCCTCCCACCACATACACACCTCCCCCTCTTAACCTGAGCTCAGCTTCAACGCTTCAACCTTTAACATGGCACACCTTGTTTTGTTTTTTTCTCAGCAGCCCTCTTTTGTTACTTCAAATTCTGAGTTTTCAGTTATTTCTCTGTGGGGACTTGCCCCTTCTGTTTTGCGCACTCTGATTTCCCTCCTCCTGGTTTCTCTTTTTGCCTCCCCCCTCTCCCTCACATCCTTCAGCAGCAGCTGAACAATGAGCTGATGTTTGACAATCACTGCTTCTGTTTCTCTCTCACATACACGAATCCAGTGCTGCCTGCGCCGGCATTGCTTGGTCAATGTTTACTCTCCCCCTACACTCTGAATGACTTTTCAGTACTGCCTCAGTGTGTGCATCACTTCTGCTTTACTCTGGGTTCAAATCAACTCAATTTGTGCTTTCTATGATTGATTATTTTGTGTGTTCCCTTGTATTGCCATTAAAGCTGTCAGGAAGCATTACGATCCATAAAGTTAGATTTATTTATTTATTTAATTATCTATTTTGGAGTTTTAGATGCTGCCTGAATATTTAATTTTGTTTACTTCCTAGAGCAGGATGCAGATGACAGCTTTACATGATGCAATACAATCTTCCTCTCAAGAAAAATATGCTGACTAGCTCTTTTCCTCTGGAGTTGCACCTGGCACTTAAAACCTGCTTCTGTTCAGACTGTTCTTCTGCTCCTCCACCTTCATCGGGAAACTTGTGCTAACTGTTTGTCCCCTTGTTGTTTCTGCTCTTCTCTCTGTTTGTTTCACTTTCAGGTGAGAATTTTGAGCAGAGTCCATTACGGAGAACCTTTAAATCCAAAGTTCTAGCACATTTTCCAGACAATGTCGAGTGGAATCCGTTTGACCAGGATGCAGTGGGCATGGTATGATCTCTATACAGTCATAACATTTTCCTCATAGCCTTTAAGAGTAATAGCATGGCTGGGCAATGGGGTTGAAATCAGTCACAGAATTAATATTAATATTTTCCTTTGTATCATGATGTGGCAAATGTATGCAAAATCACGTAAATAAAGTTGGTGTTTAATGTATTAAACTGTGTTCCACTGTTATGCAATACTAACGGGTATAAAATAGAAATATTTTGACTCCAGCTCTGTACTTAGTGCACAGACACAAGATTGGTATTAATCTTCTCATCTAACTTTCAGAAAGAAAGCTAATAAACATGTTGCCCAAAATGTTAAACTGTGCCTTTAATTTAAAGAACAAAATTGTGTAAAATAGCCCCAGCCCTAATTGAATATCACCAGCTGAATTTTTCGATGTTACAGACATAATGAGCTCATATAACTTTTCTTTTCAGCAATGAATTTGCTTCTGATGTAGTCTTCTGTCCCCTTGCCTTTTCTCTTTTCTCAACCCTCTGATACCTTTTCTGTCTGTCCTCTCACAGCTCTGTATGCCAAAGGGTCTTGCGTTCAGGACGCAGGTTGATTCTCGGGAGCCTCAGTTCCACTCCTTTATTATCACCAGGGAGGACGGCTCTCGGACCTACGGCTTTGCCCTCACCTTCTTCGAGGAGGTGACCAGTAAGCAGATCTGCAGTGCCATGCAGACTCTTTACCACATGCACAACGCAGAGCAGTACGACATCTTGCACACTCCCACCTCGCCACAAGGACCTGAGGACCAGCGGCACCAACACTCCCAGCCTCGTCCCGTGCTCCACGCTGCACCCGCCATCTCCCGCCTGCAGCGCTTCAACTCGTATGACATCAGTCGCGACACACTGTACGTGTCAAAGTGCATCTGCCTGATAACACCCATGGCCTTCCCTCAGGCCTGCAGGAAGGTGCTGCAGCAGCTTCACCAGGCGGTCACTTCCCCCCAGCCCCCGCCGCTCCCTCTAGAGAGCTACATCTACAACATCCTTTATGAGGTGCCCCAGCCACCCTCCGGGCGCTCCCTCAAGTTCTCAGGTGTCTACGGACCCGTGGTGTGCCAGAGGCCGAGCACATCTGAGCTGCCACTCTTTGACTTTCCCATCGGTGAAATGTTTAATCTGCTGGGGGTGGAGAACGTTCTTCAGCTGTTCACCTGCGCCCTGCTCGAGATGCAGATACTGCTCTACTCACAGCGTAAGTAGCTGGTCTGCTACTGTTACACTTACAAGTACGCATCTTGCTCACGTTACAACCATATTTTAAAAACAAATAGACAAGTAGTCAGGCTTACATTGAAATCCTGTGTAGTCTGGACGTAAATCATGAACACTACACATGTTTTGTAAAGAGCTGGAGAGCAAGAAAAAAAATCATGCATTATCTGTAACAGCTGTTTTTTGAGAATAGTGGGGTCATGTGATCCTGTTAGTAGTCTCAACAGATGTCTCTGGAGCTGGGAGACATCAGTGTCATGACATGAAACTGGATATTGTCTGGGGACCTGGTTATTGTACGCTGACATAGCTTTAAGGCTTTCCTCCCTGTTAATACATTTTGGATGGATGGAAGGAAAGACTGTTCCTATTGTTACATTATATTTAGTTTTATTATGTCACAAATATCATGATTTAAACTGTTCTCTATTGCCTCGCTTTAGTTGCAGAAACTTAATGGAAAACCTCAGGTGGTCTTTGATAGGTTTTCATAAGGGCCGGGGTATGCAATCAGAACTAGTTTGTACAACGAGGTGTTTTAAGTTGTTCTGAATGGCCACATTTATAGAGAGGGGGGAGACATGGTGTAAAAATGAGGATAACAGCGCACATTTCCAGACAGTCTCTCCTGGTAGACATTCATAGTGTTGCACTTGGTTGTTCACATGAAAAGTGAAAGAAAGTGTTGTGTTGTGGAAAAAAGCAAGAAGAGAGATTGGCTTACCTCCGCACAGCTGGCCAATCATGGCATGAAGTGGGTGTGATTGTCGGTTTCGTAAAGTTACAGAAATGGCTGGACAGCTCCCCCTAATCTGACATCAGAAAAGAAGTTTGGGATGCGGGGGGTTTCCAAGGCAAGGAAAAGTAGTGCACTGAAAAGGAAATGTTGTGTCATTGCTACACTGTTGCTCCATAATCCCGCTCTATGGCCAACTTCAGAAATTTTAGGATTTAAAATGTCTGGATAGTTGTTGTATAGGAACAAAAAACACGGCCGAAGGCTACGACACGCGTTTGATATGCATGGTGGAACTATTATCCAGGAGATTACATAACCTGTTGAGTGTTTCCATTAAAGTGATGCAGCGTGAGCACCAGCCTGTGTAAATGTTGGGCCCCTCACCCACCACAGGCTGCTCCCTTCAGGGCTCACATCTAAATGTGTGTGACTGTTTTTTTTGTTTTTTTAATGTGTGAGTTGCTATGTAGGTTCGTCTTGTTTGCACATTTGAGCTGCTAGGCTATGCAGGCCTCTTTTGGTAGCTGTGATTCGTCTTTGATTAAATAAAAAATCCCTTTGGCAGGGAGCTTGATCCCTGTTAGTATTCATTAGTAGTAACCACCATTTGCTAAGGAGAATAGTATTTTAGGAAAGTTGTCATTAATGGCATTGTTCACCATTTGAGAGAATCTGTGTCTGTGTGTGTGTCTGTGTGTGTGTCTGTGTCTGTGTGTGTGAGGAGAAACAAGGAAATGATTTAAGGATGCTGTGTCTGGTGTGGTGATTGGATCCATTACAACGGCAAGAGAAGCCAAATGGTTTACAAAATGCCAGGGGCGGGGTGGGGGGTGGGGGGCTGTGTTGTTGCTAGGCAACCCAGAGACAGGGAGGATAGCAGTGATGCAGCATGATTATTATTGGTTAGAAGTGACATCATGCCTCTTCTCTCCCCCCACGAGGCTCATCACTGCAGAACGTGTGACGGATGTTGTGTAGCGTTAAGCCCTGGCAGTCTTCCACTGAGAAGAAATGCGGGATTGTTAGGAAAAGACGCTGTGCCCTTAAACACACACACACACACACACACACACTGAGGAGAGGGATGCTCCACAAATAAGGACTATATGTGCTATGTGCTAAAAATAGCACTGGAATTCATTACTCTGATGAACATGAATAAAAAAAGACTGTCCAGTATTTCTTCCATGAAGCCATAAAAGAATAGATGTTTAAATACTGTCTGCTGCTGCTTCTGTCTTTCTCAAACAGGAAGCTCATCGTGTGTCAATCATGTGTCAGCCATTGTGACATGCTGCAATTAAGCCATTATTTGTTATTTTTCTTTCATGCACATTTCATGTGATTTGTGCAGTTGGGAGTGACAGGATAGATGAGGGGGAGAGGGAGATCAGGGTGAACTGAGGATGTTGCAGTTACACAACACACATTTGAGCCACAGAGATTCTTCATCTGAACTTAAGTTCAGCTTGTCTTTCAGCCATGCACAGATGATTACTCACTCACTTCATATCACCTTTTTGTATATTAGCATGACCATATTGTTCTGACTTTTCTTTAACTATCAGATGAACCTTTGTGATTCCAAAACTTACTGTGGTTCTTCTTCATCCTCATTTTTTTTTTGTTTTTTTTTTTCTTTACAGCTTCTCAACCACATATGATGTCGTTTTGGCTAGAGCTGAAACGCTTAGTCCATTAATCCGATCAGTTGATGGGAGGACATTAATGGACAACTATTTTGATAATGTATTAATTGTTTAATCATTTATTAAGGAAAAATTCTAAGATTTTTATTTCATATTATTTTACATAATGAATCTATTTGGTTTTTGAAGAAATTTCAAGACGCCATCATCTCGGGCTTTGGGATATTGTGATGTGCCTTATTCACTATTTTCTGACATTTTAAAGACCAAACTAAACCAAACTTAATGGATTAATCAAGAAAATAATCTTCAGATTAATAGATTATGAGTAATGATTTCTTGCAGCCCTGGCTTAGGCTTAAGAACTAGACAGGCTTAAGAACTGGACCTTTGCACTGACAAACAGCAAGACATGTCAGAGTTTTGGCTCTTTGGCTTTTCCATTCATTCTGACCAAATGAAAATATGAATTGATTAAAATCAGCAAGTAGCCTCCATTATTGCCAAGGTACAAACTGAGGTTGAGGTTTAAACAAACAGAGGCCACATTTTGTCACCCAAGTAGTTCATGAGAAAAGTGCTGAGATATAAGATCTGTAGCAGTTTCACTTCTGTGTGTTCGGTGTATTTTTATCCTGCTGTGCTGCATATATTTGCACTCAGTATGTAAACTGAATAGTTCAAGCGTCTCTTCAAGTCCAAACTGCTACCAGTTCTCAGTGTGGACATTTACAAAATGTTCATGCATCTATATACACAGCAGCACTTGACTCTTTCTGACTTGAGTTAAAGTGGTTTCTTGTTATTGTGGCCTAGTTTAAAAGCAAACGGGTGATGTTAGTATTCTTGTCCCCATCCTGGGAGAGGAAGCCTGCTGCCAGGGGGGTTGAGGGGGAGGCCCAGGCTGGCCGTGAGAGTCTCTTCTCATAGACCAGCACATGACCAAATGAAGGAATGGTATTTATCTTGGCTCCATAACAGTTGAGGCAGAGCTGCTGCTGAATGTACAGTGGGTGTCAACAGGATAGAGCAGGAATGCAGATGAGGAGGACTGGACCCATATTTGCATGTATACCAGTTGACTTAAGTGTGAAACCCTGAACATGAAGGAGTGTTGCTGTGTGGAGTCATGACAAAGGAATTTAATGTCAGCCAGAGAGCCAGCTGACTGTCGCTGTGTCACAGTTCAACAGTTCAGGCAGTCAAGAATTTCAAATATTTGCAAGTTTATCACCAGTACAGTGTCCTTAAAATGGCCCACAAATTATAAATACTAGTAGTAAACAGGGAGATTACAGTTTTCAGTACACATTGCTGCTTTTCCAGTGGTGGACAAAGTATTCAGATCCTACTTAAGTGGATAAAGCAATACCACAATGTCAAAATACTCCATTAGCAGTAAAGTTACTGCCTTCAACAATCCATCAGCACACAATGGACTATTGAGTACTGAGGACTACAAAAAATACACACATTTTGTTGTCCAATTTCTTGACTCATTTGCAGTCTTTATTGTAGGACAGGCCATGATGATGGGTTAGCTTTGATGACAGGTGAGTCATCAAAGCTAATTCATTTAAGGTTGGTCATTGGTCCAACTCCACTCCTACATTTACAGAACAGAGAAAAACAAAGACAGCCAGGCTAATGAGTTAACACTGTGGTAGTGCTGGGTGTTTTCTTTTTGTCTTATCATGTTAGTCCGCTTTGTCTCCACCGGGTAAAGCCTGCGCTCTTAACACTGAATCCTGAAACAAACAGGGCAGAAAACTGCCACTGCTCTGCTTTCTGTGGCTTCAAACTTTGAGTCATGTGATTTCTGTCAGCAGTTTCTTGCTGTGTAAATTCATAAATCAGAAGATGCCCTCAAGATGTTGAACAGCTGTTTCTGGTCATGTCATGTGGAGCAGTTGATACATTTCAAACTCAGAGAGCAAACAGAAGAGCTGAAGCATAAACAATGTAATCCCATTTAAATATCAGTCGTGTTGCGCAACTCTTTTGTCATGTTGGCTGTTTACTGGCCCAAGTGTTTTGGAGGAATAAATAACATTTATCAGGCAAAGGCAGTGAAGCGGAGAACTTTGGGGGGAATAAAATATGGGAAAAGAATTGTGCAACCTGTTTACCCTTTATTTTAATGTCACGAGTTTGTCTCAAAAATGCACTTTTATAGTTTAGAATAGTTTTAAGATGTTATGAAGACCTCCCATCCTGAGCAGTACAGCAGCAGGTTTCTGCCCTGAAGGTTTCAGTGTTGCATTACCCTTTTAAGTCTGCTGAAAATACTAAAAATCCTCTCCTCTTGTCCAGTAAATATAACATTTATCACTTATCATGTCACTGAGCGGGCGTTTGCATGTTTGATGATTGTGCTGTGGTTTCCACCAATCAGAAAAAACACGATCACACAGAATCATTGCAACCACCAAAGCTTTAAAGTAATAATAAAGTCAGGAAATCTGCTCAGTATACTGCTGGCACATATCTTTTACACAGTCTTTCCTTCACCACTGTTCACTTTTTGTGTGTGTGTGAAACCAGATTACCAGAGGCTGATGACCGTGGCAGAGAGCATCACGGCCTTAATGTTCCCCTTCCAGTGGCAGCATGTGTATGTTCCCATTCTGCCCGCCTCCCTCCTCCACTTCCTGGACGCTCCTGTGCCGTATCTCATGGGCCTACACTCCAATGGACAGGATGACCGCACCAAGCTAGAGCTCCCACAGGAGGTACAAACACACCGAGTTTAAATTTGCAAAGAAAATAATTGTAGGTAATTTCATGTCTGCATTGATGTTGACTTTTGAAATGGTAGTAAATTGCTCCTAAATTCACTGTTGAAGGATTTTCATAGTGTACTGAGAGGTGTGAACAGTACTATAGATCCTCCTACGTCTATTTGTTCCACTTGTAAAACACAGATTGCAAATCAACCTCTGCACACTGTGCTTGCTTTTGTCTTTCGCTGCATCTCTAACAAGCAGGTTTATTATTGTCATTCTGCATAGGTAAGGCCTTTGTTTTAATGCTGACACAAGCCACGGAGGACAGTTTTTCTTCTTCTCATTCCTCTTGCAGCCACATTTTTAAGCTTCTTTGAAGTATCTAGTTACTCCGGATATTGAATTTAGGCCTTTTTACATTTTATCTGCAAAGTGCCCTCAATGTACAGGGGTATTTTAAGGTCAGTTACTGCTCTCTGCACAGTGTCAGTTAGATTTTTCAGTTATGAGTTAGCTCATTAAGGAACAAGTATTTTTGCGTCCCATTTTATACACAGACAGAAGTATAGAAAGTGTAATGTGCAGTCAGACATGTCAGGTAAATCGGGAGGTTGAGCTGTCAAATCTAAAAGATATAAAAATAGACTTTGTAATAGTGTTATTAGGACTTGTTAGCATTAGCACAGTTAGACTTGTACGACTAGTAGCACTGATAGTCTTAGTGTTACACCTATTTTTGTGCATTAGGCTCAATATCAATATGTTGTTTTTTTTTACATTTTTCATACTTAATTATCTCGTTCCTTGTCTTCTCCCAGGCTAACTTGTGTTTTGTGGACATCGACAACCACTTCCTTGAACTGCCAGAGGAGTTGCCCCAGTTTCCCAACAAACTAGAGTTCATTCAGGAGATCTCAGAGGTGCTCATGTCCTTTGGCGTGTCTCCGGAGGGAAACATTCACTCCAGCGACAGCCAGGCCAAGTACCGGGGCCTCCGATCCGTTGATATGGTCTCTGACAAGCGTAACGGCAACCTGGCCTCGCCCCTCAACTCCTACCTGCTGAGGGAGAATGAGACTATCGCCAGACTGCAGGCTCTGGTCAAGAGGACAGGTGTCAGCCTGGAGAAGGTGAGAAATGATGTCATCTCATGAAACGGACTCATGTATCATATCTTGTGCCCAGGTTTGACTTTCAACAAAAATGAAATAGTGACTGTAGATACAAAAAGTGCAGTATGACAGTTATTTAATAAATTATATAATGAAGAATATTCATTATTTCTCCAAGACTGATCATTTGAATAATAATTGTGATCCCAGTAGCAGCCAGTTAGGTCATCAGGATTCCCCTAACCATTATTGGCAGCTGAAAATGAACGTGGAGAATTTGAATTTGTAAGGCACAATCAATTAGAAATTATATTTAATGATTTGACAGTAAAAATATATATATATAATTGGACCTTGTTGTGCCTGGAATCTTGAAACTAATTCTGAAATTATAGTTGAATAATACTTTGAGTTTCAATAGTCAATGCATTCAATATAAAATCGGCCTTGCAAATATAGTTTTTAGATCCTTATATTCAGCAGCTCCATCGCAATGCAAATACATTTTCAGCTGGAATTATGTCTTCTCATAAATGTGCAACTATATTTTGCCAGCTTATAAATGATGTAGTGGGCCAAAGGTAGGAAAAGGGATGGGACGATAGTCAATATTACTGCATGAACTGAAAAAATGCAAAGGTTCACTGTATCATTACGTTATTTCCGTCATTACTGCAGTAAGGGACAATAAACAAAAGGGGGAGCCCTTTCTATGCCACACTCTGGACTGGATACATGTTTCGTCAGTACAGACAGAAAAGGAGAAATTTTATGTTTTTAAAATGGAAAACAAGATCTTTATTATATTTGAGTCATTATGGAGTTCATTTGTATACTGACTGTATTATTTTTCCCAAAATAATGGTTCATCGCTTCATCAGTTCAAAACATTAACTCCAGTTGCCTTTAAAATGCCGCTGACAGAAACCCTTTAGGGACAACAGATGTAGTTGGCATTCTCATTTCCATTTGGCTCCAGTTTCTCACAAACAGGAGTAAGTAGTATGATGAAATACTCACTCTAAAGACTGGATGGATGAATTAACTGTTAAATAGAGAAAGTCTCTGTATGTGCAGCCTAATCAGCTTATGCACTGTTTGCCGGCATTCGCTTTCCATGAACAGATCAGCTCATCGGCTATTTATGGTTTACCAGCTACGAGCTCAGGCCACACTTATGATTATTCTTATCTGAACTCACTGCTGAGCACAAGGCTGTGATTTGATAGATTCCTGGGTCGTGTCATTGGATTGCAACTTGTTTAGCATACAGTGCTCTGTTATTTTAGCCCCCTACTGCTACTGCTGGTATCTGTCCAGCTGACCTACTGACATGCTAAAAAAAGAACTTGTCCTTCAGTTTGCTTTGGGTCATAAATCAAAACAGATGTCCTTGAACTCCTTTCCCATAACCCTGCTGCTTCATCAGCAGCCTGATAGCAGTCATAAGATAACATGAAAAATAGCCACCATTCTGCTTCTTTCTCACACTTTCCCCATTTTTCTATCCTTTCTTTATTTTGGGGTGTGTGTGTGTGTGTGTGTGTGTGTGTGTGTGTTAATGAATTTGTGTGCACATCAGCTGGAGGTGAGAGAGGATGCCAGCAGCAATAAGGATGTGCGGTTTCAGTGTGATGAGGAAGAGCTGAAGATGCACCAGCTCAACATCCAGGTGCGGGAGGTCTTCGCCAACAGATTCACCCAGATGTTCGCAGACTACGAGGTGTTTGTCATCCAGCCGAGCCAGGACAAAGAGTCTTGGTTCACCAATCGAGACCAGATGCAGAACTTTGACAAGGTAAAGTGCCATAGATACTTTGTTAATGGCATAATTTTTGCCGTAGTATATGACGTTAATTTTGACCCTTTAAATTTGTGTGTGTGTGCAGGCCTCCTTCCTGTCTGACCAGCCAGAGCCCTACCTGCCCTTCCTGTCACGTTTCCTGGAGACACAGATGTTCGCCTCCTTCATCGATAGTAAGATCCTCTGTCACGATGACGAGGAGAAGGAGCACACGCTGAGGGTGTTTGACTCCCGCGTGGATAAGATTCGCATGCTGAATGTCCGCACGCCCACACTGCGCACCTCTATGTACCAGAAATGCACAAACATTGAAGAAGCAGGTGAGGAAACTAGATAAGCCCTGAAAATCCTTGAAAAGCTTTGTGGATTTCCGAAAAATAAAAAAAGGCTTTGGAAAGTTTTTGAACACAATTGGATTGCTTTCAAAGCACCAAATATTGTGCTCAAATGTATCGATATGCCTCAGCTGTCTGTACGTGTCTCTGTGTTGGGATAAACACCTCTCATCCTGAGGAAAGCCACGGGTTTTAGTTTGAAAATGAATAGCTTCACCATAGTGTCTTAACTTGAGACAGTAAAAAATGGACCGTTTATGTTTAATTATGACCCTGTCTGTGTAAAGCCAAAACATCTGCAGTTTAAAGTTCTGTGAATGTAATTAAAGAAGACGTTAAAAGCCCTATAAAACTCCTTTTCATTTGAAGTCCAAATGAGTGTGGTCCCAAATAAATTTGAAGGTGTGAACTTCTGACAGACTTGGAGATTTGCTCTCTTTAGTTAACTGACTGGTAATTGCTGTCTTGTTTGCAGACAACCTGTTTAAAAAAACGATATGAAAAAGCTGATTTTGTTGCTCCTGGACCTCATGCCATTGGGCTCGAGAACGACAAGACTCACCTTTGTAATATTTGCTCTTGTTACCTCAAACATGCTTGGGTGGCAGCTCTCTGAATGTGTGTGCAATGCATCACGTAAGGTACACTTGCAGAGAATGGATGGGCTTCACTTCTCTGTAACTCAGAACACACTATAACAGTGTTTTATACAGAAACCTTCTAGTTTGGAGCTGCTAAATGTCTTTTATTTATTTCTTACGATACATTAAAGTGTATCCTGTGAGATCCTTTATGCATTGCATACATGTCAGTTTTTACAAAGCTTGGGGAACGTAATGTTATTAATTAAAAGCACGATCACTGATCTTTATGGTAGTGAGATGAGATTGCATTGCATGGGTGATAATAAACTCTTTTCAGGGAATCAGATCTTTGCACCTGTGAATCACAGCTTCAGACAGTAAAGTGTTTCAGTCATTTTTTGGGTTCTCTACTTTTTCACCATTTTCATGCTACATGTTTCATCCTGTGCATATGTCATCTATTTAAGGTCTATTGTATTTGTCTTAATTCATGGGTGCTT
The DNA here is from genome assembly GCA_002120245.1 of Maccullochella peelii. Taxonomy (NCBI): domain Eukaryota; kingdom Metazoa; phylum Chordata; class Actinopteri; order Centrarchiformes; family Percichthyidae; genus Maccullochella; species Maccullochella peelii. Next base: position 70,019 of record LKNJ01000569.1, read on the forward strand.
TTGTTACCACAAACCCATGTGTGGGTGGGTTGTTAATCAGGCATCAGAAAGTCACTGTCTAAAGCTGCATTCATGGACAACTCTGATGTGGTTCCTTCAGAGAAAAAGAAGCCTTCTAAGCCTTTATTCTGTCACTGCTTTTGGTTCTGTGGGTGTTTGGGAGGAAATGTCTTCTTTGATTTTGACTTGTTCTCTTTCTTCTGCTGTCAGTGGTTTACTAAAAGAGAAATTAGAGATTTTTCATCATAGTTGTCCTGGTTTCTCAACACAATTAGCAACAGAAAATATGATAATCTTAGTCGGATGATTGGTGAGAAGATGAAAAAAGAAAATTAGGTGGTTTCTGACTATGGAATATTTTAAGTAAGAATAGCCCTATGCATTATTTGTCTCTTTTTATTGATATTTCATTTGTATAAATGGCAAGGATATTTCTCTTTGTGATGGTTATGGGATTCTTTCACACAAGATATTCACCAGGTAAAATCAAAATGCAAAATTTCTGATAATTATCCTTAAAATTCCTCCCTTACCGATCTTTAGTGATTAACTGTTGGAGTAAATGCTTAGACAACATGCAGAATTCAGACCAGAAGATCTCATGAATTGTAATTGTTAATATTTAGTGACATGTTGTTGTGCAAAGGACACTTAATCACTCACGCTTTGACAATGAAAGCACTACGATTCGGGCAAATGAACAAGATGGAAATGATGAATGCGTCCTGTCATCTCACTGCATCCCACATTTCCTCCACAGAGAAAGCCATTGAGATGAGGGTCGCCAAGATCGACCACACTGCCCTGCACCCCCACCTGCTGGACATGAAGATTGGTCAGGGGCGCTACGAGCAGGGCTTCTTCCCCCGACTGCAGTCTGACGTGCTCTCCACTGGGCCCACCAGCAACAAGTGAATATTTCACATTATTTATATTTATTTGAAATAAACCTTCGATGTCTATACTCGATCTGAGCTCGACTGCTGTTTTACGATGTTTCTCCAAAAAGTTGATCGAAGGCATGTTGTTTCATATTACAGGTGGACCAAGAGGAGCGCTCCTGCCCAGTGGAGGAGGAGGGATCGACAGAAGCAGCATGCTGAGCACCTTTATTTAGACAACGACCAGAGAGAGGTGAGAGGTCACCACAGTGTTCCCTTTCCTCAGCTCATATTCACACAGATTGACTACCTGAGCTGATGACCTGTTCTCTGTTTGCTTTATTTTGACTTCGCTCTCACCATCTTGTCTGCTCTCGCACTTCTGGTCACTGTCTCTTTTCACTGTCTCTTTTTGTCTTTCTCCGCCTCTCTTGCACTCATGCTCGCACACTCTCAGCATGTAGAGTGTTTGTTTCCGGAGCTGCAGCTCCTGCTGTTTCTTGACTACTACTGGCTCTCGCAGTCCTTCAGGCCCTGTCTAAAGTCGGTGACTGTGGACGTGGTATGTGTTGGTAGTTTGTGAGGCCTTTAGCTTTAACACTGGGACCACTTGGCCTGTCGACCCATGTGGTCTTTTCCTCCCTCTGCTTCCTTCACCTCCAACAGCTGATAATCCAATATCGGGGGGAAAGTACAATATAATTTATACATTTGTTTCTAAATTATTAACTTGTTTAGTTTTTTATTCATCACTGTACTATTTATTAGTCACTGTTCTGAACATTTAGCTGTTTTACAGTACCTCACCTGGAGAGAGTCCTCTTAGTTTTCTGGTTTCACTTAGTGCATCTCTGTCTAAATAAACCTGCACAATATCACGTTATCATGAGCTCTTATTGAGTCACACTTTGATGTCAAAGTAAAGAAAATGTTATGCTGTGTTAGTATTAACTGAAGCTCTATTTTTTCTTTTTTTATTAAATGAAGTGTGTTTTAAAGAAAACAAAATTCTGAGAGCAAACCTTTCAAGTCAGTTCTTTTTTCATTACCTTATATTTTCCACTACTTAACTTTTGTGAGTTTCGCTGCTTATATGGGGTATGGCTTTAATATCTGAAGATATTTACCACAGTCATCGTACAGCAGTTTGTTTTGGTGTCACTTCAGCGTCTCTAAAGTCCAAGTAGTGAATGTCTGGCACCTTAAATTACGTTTAGGACAGAAAGATAAAAGGTACAGCAACCTGTTGTCAAGACAGCCTCCATTACTTGTCACTGTAGAACAAACTGTGACTGAACTCCTGTAGTTATTCTAGTATTCCTTGTTCCTCTGTGGTTACCTTCACCCGTGACGTGAGCCCACCAGAACGCTGAGTGTTTCCCTGTTTCCTTTTGTTGTTAGCTGACTGCTGACTGAATTCTCTCTGTCTTTTGTTAGAAGTACATCCAGGAAGCCAGGAACTTGGGCACAACCATCAGACAGCCCAAACTGTCCAACCTGTCGCCCTCTGTCATCGCTCAGACTAACTGGAAATTTGTTGAAGGATTGCTGAAGGAGTGCAGGAACAAGGTTTGTGTATGACTGTGCTCCAGTTGATTAGTTTTGCTCTGTTTGCTGTGATCTCTGCTGTTTTTTATACAAAGTAATTTAGATTGAGTACTGCAGTGGACTAAAGTCAGCAGAGAATCCCAATTACTTGGAGTTATGGTCTTCATTACGCTTTACGCTGTTCATTTTAAAAATCCAAATTTTATGTTGTCAAACCTTACATGAACGTTACTGCTGGCAAAAAAAAAGATATCATTAAAAATTAATTAATTAATTTGACAAACTATTTCCTGGTTGAGGCTTCAATTGTATCCTTTTGGTATTTGGTTAATAACAGTAAGCAGAACATAATGTATTCAGGATGATTCACTGAAATAACAATAAACCAGGAAAACATTGCAAACACCAAATTAAGGTTTTGTGTTTAACAAGATTAGTCTTCTGTTTGCAGTATATTTTTCCTGCTGCACAAAAATGAATATCAGAATAAGGCCAACATTATTAGGTTGATTGCTTTGTCACCAGAACTTCGAATAACAGCGGTGTCTGTCTGTGTGTGTTTATCTGTTTGTTTCTCTGCAGACCAAGCGTATGCTGGTAGAGAAGATGGGTCGGGAGGCCGTGGAGCTGGGTCATGGAGAGGTCAGCATCACCGGTGTTGAGGAGAACACTCTAATTGCGAGCCTCTGTGACCTGCTGGAGAGGATCTGGAGCCATGGGCTGCAGGTTAAACAGGTCAGGAAAACAAACAAAATCAACGCAGTTGCCATTTAACTCGATTGAGCCTCTAGAGTTGGTGGACACACAGCGCTCTCAGAGCAAATAATAGCACTAGTGTATGTTTACTCTTCCAGGGTAAATCTGCCTTGTGGTCCCACCTGCTGCACTACCAGGAGAGCAAAGAGAAGAAAAATGCAACTCCAGGTGGTTTGGGACCTCCAGGTAGATGCAGAAGTCAGTTCACCTGATGAACAAAAACTAATTAACAAATTAGGAAATTGCCTAAAGGTCTGTTTTTTTCCTCCACACCAGGTTTCATTCATGACGCTGAGAGACGCAAATCTGATGGTGGTGGATCAGCCATGCCCCCTCTTAAAGTCTCCCTGATCCAGGACATGAGGTGAGGAGGACTGGAGGTTATTTAGATATGAGCTCAATAAAGGATGAAGTCTTGCTTGCTTTCATCCAGTGTACCCAAAGCTGGTTTACAAATGTGTTAGCTGCTGGCCACTATCAGAAGAAAGTAAGTTGGACTAAGACTGCCCCCTTGTGGTACATTGTCAAACGATTACACTAAATGAAATTTTCAGTGTTGTCATGATAATAGATTGTCTAAGTTGGGGGTCTGTGGATCCTCAGGGGATCCTCAAGGGATTTCAGGGGTTCAGAATGAGTAATAATTTAAAGTTATCCCAATTAAATTATGTATAAAACTGACTGTTTTCGTCATGGGTTACATTCTTACACTGGTGTCTCCACACATATAGAGGAGGTGATTCAACAGTCAATGACAAATTTTCCCCTCAGACAAAATGCAATTTGTGGCTTAATGTTTGTCTGACTTTAATAACAAAAGTAAGAATAAAAGTGAGTTTTCAAGAGCAACCATTAGATCTTAAACAGTGAGATTTGTGACTGGAAATGTGGGGAAAGAGAGAGGAGGTGACATGCAGCAAAAGTCGCTGGCCCGACTTAAACTGGTGATGCTGCAATTTACATGACCACCATCCTAACCCTTAGGCCAACCTGGTGCCCCAATTTGCTCAAACTACTTTTTTTACTCTTATTTATTTATATTCATAAAACACTAAACCTTTCAATGACCCTGAGAGCTCCCGCCGCACACCTGCATGCTTTAACACCCGTGTGTGTGTGTGATGGCAGCCGTCACTGTCGCCATGTTATCTACCGTACCCAGACAGAGTTGAGGAGTCAGGGCTTGTGTTGCTGGAAGGAGGCGCACAGTGAATCTGTGTAACAGCACATTACTTCCAGCCTAATAACCAGACCCCCCGCCAGTCTGAGTGAGAAGAGAGGAGGAGGGGTCAGCTCGGGGCGCAAACACTCGTTTCCACTCTGCTGATAGATAGACCCTCCTCCACTCTCATGTAAATGTCTGACGCCATGATTGTGAACATCAGCAACCATCAGCCTCCCTTAATGAGTTTTAATAATTGATAATATGGTCTAAACAGTAAATATGTTCTACTAAAAATCATGAGTTAATATAACATTACATAACATTTTTAAGCCCATTAGAGATAATGCCAATACCTCATATCTGTGTTACCTTGTGTTTTCTAGGTAAGAGGTAACAATAATAGTGCGTATAGTAGATGTTTTCCTCTGTTGCCATGGATATAACGAGCGGGGAAAACTGGGTTACTGGGTTTGAGAGTGAGCGTGGAGGGTGGAGACAGGGAGGGGGATGGATGATAGAGGAGGAGACGTGAGGAGCTCTTAGCAGACGAGCTTATGGCACAGGTGGAGTGGAAGGGAATGTGTCTGGACATCAGAGGCATGACGGTGGCTCGGAGCGATGACATGGGACCAAGTCTGTGGTTTAAAATGCAGCTACAGACGCAGACCGAGCTGTTTCTTTGGCCATGAGATTGACCCGTAGGCGGGTAATGTTGGGGGAAAGTCAGAATCATAATAATAAGATTTTAAAATATAGTGATAAAACATACAGTATATCTACATATCGAGTTTTTGAATAACATTTGTCGTGCCAAAACAATTTGTTGGTTATTTTATTGGCAAATATTTCAACAGTTGCAAACAGTTTTGATAATCACTTATAGATAATTATAGATAATCAAAATAATAATACCAAATATCCACTGGTTACAGTTTTTCAGATGTGAGGATTTGCTGCTTTTTCTGTTTTATATAATTCAAAATTAAATATATATGGCTTTTGGACTGTTGGTCGGACAAAACAAGCTGTTTTGTGACGTCACTTTGGGTTCTGCATTTTTCACTATTTCATGACATTTTATAGACTTAAGAATTTATCAATTCATCCAAAAATCTTCAAAAAAAGTCAACAGATTAACTGATAATGAAAATAACTGTTAATAGCGGTCCTAAACATTTGCTTGTCATCAGTTAAGTCAACAGACTTTGTGTCTCCACTGAGAGACTAAATTAAAGACACCATTGTTTTTCAGAACTGATCTGAATAAAAGTGCTTGATGTATTTTGCCGGTAACAAGTTCTGAATACAGTCGTGCTGTATGTCATGAAGTAAACCATAAAGTGAAACAACTGCATGAATACGTGCGTCAACTCAAATTTTTTCTCCCCAATTGTAAACAATGTCAATACAGTAAGACGTTTCTTGGCCCAGTGTTTTTTCATTATTAAAAGTATTGTTGTGAAACAGACAGATACAAGATGTCTCCTACTTCACTGTAAAGTCCATTCTCAGTGTATGTGTACTGGATGTTTCATGTTTTCACATCACACTTGTTTAAGTTGCATATTGGACCAGAATTATCTTCCAAACTAGTTGTGATCCTGCTGATATATGTAGACCTTTTAAACTGAGATTTCAGAAACTTTGATGACTGTCATAACAACCTTCTAGTGTCATTCATCTCAAGCTCAAACATCCAAGTGAAGCAATGATAATCACACATGAACACAAACACATGTTTGATTCCTGCGTCTTCTCAGAATCCTCTAATTTTCTCTTGATGAAAATGAGGGGAAAAAATGTCCTGATCTTTGCTTTTGTGTTTGTGTATGCGCTCCAAACCTCTTCTGAACCTCTCAATCTGTCCTTTTCTTTGCAGACACATTCAGAACATCAGTGAGATCAAGACCGATGTGGGCAAGGCCAGAGCCTGGGTTCGCCTCTCTATGGAGAAGAAGCTGCTCTCCAGACACCTGAAGCAGCTGCTTTCAGACCACGAGCTTACAAAGTGAGCAAAACGACACACTGCCAAAAGTCAAACTCTGCTGTCAGTTACCGTTTCAGTATTAGTTCATTACAATGATGAGTCTTACTATACACTTTAAAGATCACTGAGTATTTTTTCCTCCCTCTTGAATTTCCATCATCCTTGACCTTCTTTCTGTGTTTGCGGAGGAATGTCTGTCTCATGTGAAATTAAGATGATGTGTGATCTACTCATTTATAAGACATTACCTCTTTTGAAATTGCAGAGCATCATACTTTAGTCCACCGCCGCATAAATAATTCACAGCCTTCTTCATAATTGATATCTGAGTGGTGAACTGGGTCAGGGGGTTTTCTGTCTGCCTTTGTGACCTTAGGTTGTCATTTTTTCTACTTTATATCAAAACAGCACTCACTTTGCTATCCATTTGCAGTAAAATGAATATATCACCACTGTTGAAGAATGTTTATCTGTTGAGCAACTTATTTTAAAAATAACAGAAATCTTTTAATTTTGTGGCTTTTAAGCATTAATATTTGTTTTTACGCTTTTTTCTTCCTTTTAGAAAACTGTACAAGCGGTATGCCTTCCTCCGCTGTGATGATGAGAAGGAGCAGTTTCTCTACCACCTCCTGTCTTTTAATGCTGTGGATTACTTCTGTTTCACCAACGTCTTTACGACCATCAGTGAGTGCTATTCTGATGCCAAACAGCCTGACAACACTGTCAATAAACTACCAGTTTTTTAAGTGTTGTTATTTGATGTTCCTCTCCCCTCTGTCTCCCAGTGATCCCCTACCATGTGGTGGTGGTTTCCAGTAAGAAGCTGGGCGGCTCCATGTTCACAGCCAACCCTTGGGTGTGTGTTTCTGGTGAGCTGGCAGAGACCGGAGTCCTGCAGGTCCCCAGAAATACTCTGGAGATCACTTTTGAGGTTGGTGTTCATTTCTCAGATAAAGGATAACTCCACTTTATCACAACTTGGGTCTTAATCTTGTAGTTTTATTCACTATTTCTGTTTGTGATAACAGTGTACTCACCACAGTAACTGCTGTGATCAGGGAACACGGTGATATGACTGCTTCAAAGATCAGACAGGTTGTAAACAAGCCAACTGTTTAGCCAGATTATCTAAGCCACTTTATTTGAAGGTAAAACTGAAAGTGAGCGGACCCGAAATATCAGTAATAATACCCAGTGGAAGAAGTACTCAGATCTTTTACTTAAGTAAAAGTAGCAATACCACAGTGTAGAAATACTCTGTTACAAGTAAAAGTCCTGCATTCAAAGCTTTACTTAAGTAAAATGACAAAAGTATTAGCACTAAAATATACTTAAGGTACTAAAATAAGTGTACTCATTATGCAGAATGTCCCATTTCAGAATAATATATATTATGTTATTGGATTATAATTATTGATGCATTAATGTGTAAGCATCACTAATGTTCCCACTGGTAAAGGTGGAGCTAATTTTAACTACTTTATATACGGCCTGGCAGCTTAATCCATAAAACTACATCATCATTTATTAGTTGTTTATATTTTGTATGACTAATCTGAATCTGCAAAATAACTAGTAACTAAAACTGTCAAAATAAATGAAAAAAATAAAATGGAAATACTCAAGTAAAGTACAAGTAACTCAAAATTGTACTTACATATACAGTACTTGAGTAAATGTACTTAGTTACATTCCACCACTGATAATACGTCATTGCCCATAAAATTGTGTATACAAGTCAAAGTTGATCTTGACGTTGGTCTGTGTTGGATGTTTACAACAGATTCATGTTTTTACTGTTCACCATTGTTCATCTGGTTTGTATGATCATCTGACTGCTTGTGCTCCTTTTCCTGTTCTTTTCAGGCAACAAATTATAAATAAAAATAATGACCAAAACTATGAAAATAAGAACAAGTTGTAAGAAACTGGAATTGTTTTTAAATAATATGACCTCTTGTGTTTTTAATAACATTTTTGATTTGGGTGTTTGACATCACCCTGCCTGTCTCTCTCTCTGTCAGTGCCAGAACCTGGGCAAGCTGACCACCGTGCAGATGGGTCACGATAACACGGGGCTCTACGCAAAGTGGCTGGTGGAGTGTGTTATGGTCCGCAACGAGATCACAGGGCACACTTACAAGTAAGCATGCCATCTCTTGAGAGAAATTTACCAACTGCGATGTTGTTTTGACCACGTGGTTCTCAAAAAAATTAACAAATTGTGTTTTTGCGGTGCAGGTTTCCGTGTGGCCGGTGGTTGGGGAAGGGCGTGGATGACGGCAGCCTGGAGAGGATTCTGGTGGGAGAGCTGATGACCCCCAGCACAGAGAATGATGAGAGGATGTGCCGCACGCCCCCCATGCAGCAGTCCCCAGGGATGATGAGGAGGTTTGTTACCATCTCGCCAAACAGCAAACCAAGTAAGTTACTCAACTGTCCTAGTAAAGTCCTAAATAATAGTGGTTTGTTATATTCTATCTGAGGGAAAACATTTTTCTTTTCTGGATTTTCCTTTTTTCTCTTCAGTTTGAGATTCTGTTATCTTAGAAGCACGGGACAGCAGCGTTCCCCACTTTTTTGTGCTCACTAATGCTTGAAGTCTTGTTTTTAATACCTTCACTGCTAAAAATTAAAATGCATGAATGAGAAAACACAATGACAAAAACATAATAAAACCTGGATGTGGGTTTTTCCTCCCTGTTTCTGCTCATATTGTCTTACAGCATCTTTGTTTGCCTTTTTCTTCTCATCCAGAGTTAAACACAGGTCAGATCCAGGAGGGAGTGGGAGAGGCCATCAATGGGATTGTGAAGCACTTCCACAAGCCAGAGAAGGAGGTGAGGGACGAGAGTCTAGACAGGCCCCAACATGCAGATCTATTATTCATCACAAATGAAGAAAAGCAGCTTTCTGCTCTGGTGGTCCCCGAGCCCCTTAGTAACTGTGTGGTATAATTCACATTGTTAAAACATATTCTTGCTGGTTTTCAGAAGGGGACATTACTCTTTGATCATTTTCTGGCCCAGAATGATGCCTGTTGTTTTTTCTGTTCTGGAGGCACTAATATAAAGCATCAACACTGATAATTACTACTTATTAAGGCACATGGAGTGATGCGTGCAATTCAAAGGCGTTGCCTATTGAAGTTTGTGCATTGTAACTTATCTGTTGATTACAGGTTGTAAGAGTCATTCATTGTGTAGTCAAAGTACAAATTAATTTTTTACAGGGAAATCCCCATCACTCTTGCTCCACCTCTGTCTCTAAGATTGAAATACAGTGTATTCTCTTGTTGTGTGTGGTTCTGTCTGTCACCATGTAAATATATATGCTTTGTATGTCATGCATGTGTCATTTACAGTATTTCTATCATGCCATACACATATGATGGCCTGCCTACATGCCTCTCTCATACATGCTTTTATTCTCATGCTGATATGACGGCTGCAAAATATTTCTTCCATGATCTCATAAATTAATACAACACTCAGTAAACCTAGTAACTGTTGTTCTCTCTTATCATAATGATTTATTACTTGGAAGTTGTTTTTTCTGGATATAAAATATGACCTGTGAGAGACAGCTGTGTCCAGTATATTCTGCTCAGGTTCCCAAACACGTTAGTCCTCTTTTTCTGCTGGATATTGGGAATAAAGTTGTTATTGTAGTGGGATAACTGGGTCTGAGAAGCCTTTAAGAACTGTATCTACAAAGTGCTCAATTTAATTGCGATTTGTGAGAAAACAACAGCCTTATAATCAGTTCTAACTAAATGCATTTTCCTGTTGTTTTTTGCTCTTCGCAGAGAGGCAGTCTGACCCTCCTCCTCTGTGGGGAGTATGGACTCGTCTGGGCACTGGAGCAAGTTTTCCAGCACGGTTTCAAATCACCCCGACTCTTTAAGAATGTCTTCATCTGGGACTTCTTGGGTAAAGACTTCATGTCATTACTCCCTTATGTTACTTAGGCCCTTAAAGTGACATTACACCCAAAATCGAAATGTTTTGACTATCAAACACTCACAGCCTGTAGACTTGAAAGGTTCTTTGTGAAGAACAGCAGCTTTGGAAAGCTTGAATTAAAGCCATTTACAAAGGAATGGCTTTTTTGTCAAACATTACAAATGTTTTATCACCTTTCAAGCCTGGTGTGTCTGTTTGAAACACAAAAGTATTCCTTCAAATAAATCTTCTGTTAACTTATTTTTCTTTTAATTGTTTTTTTGCTTTAACAGAAAAGTCACAAGTGTACTTTGAAAGTGCGGAGCAGCGGGAGGTGACTCCAGATGAAAACTGGCAAACCAGAGTGCGCCACTTCTGCCGCTTCATGCGCGCCATCAACAACACGTCCAGAAACATCGGCAAGGACGGGAAGTTCCAAATGCTCGTCTGTCTGGGAGCAAGGTGGGCCTCACTCACTAACCTCCCGACACAGATTTAGATGTAGTGGACATTTTAAACGTTTGCTGTGTGTGAAAAGGAAGTTCAGATTTCAGAGTGGATGCAGTGAAACTTGTGTGGTAAACCCAAAATTTAGACTGCAGAGTGACGCCCCCCTCCTCAGCATACTTCAGACTGGGGGGCTTTTAGGTAGCAGGTTAAAATGGTGAGTGTATATATAGCAGAGAATCTGGGTTTAAAACCCCCATTTTAACAAGGTTTATTGGAGTCCTGCCAAAGATGCCTGCAACACAGGTTTTGATTTAGTTCAGAGTCAAATTCACCTGTTCTAGCTGACCAATCACAGCGCTTATGGTCCCCACATGGTACCTACATGCGTAGTCTATGTATCTATCTATGTGGTTTGTCTTTTAAATGAGGTTTTACACTGCCACAGTTTTAAATGATTTTTATTGGGAAATGGCAACATGCAGTAATTGCTGACAGTCTGTAGTGTTAAGCTGTTGTGTTGACGTTTCATGTGTCTGTGTCGTCTTCTCTCAGGGACCATTTGCTGCATCACTGGATCGCTCTGCTCGCAGACTGTCCAATCACTGCTCAGATGTATGAGGACATTGCACTGATTAAGGACCGCTCATTGGTAAACTCTCTGATCAGAGTACTACAGACTCTGCAGGAGTTCAACATCACCCTGGAGGCTTCGCTCGTCAAAGGTGTTGGTATCTAAACCGAACCAACTCCCCACCAGTTGTACCAGACCATGAAGATCACTGGGGACCACTAAAAAGAATAACTGAACCTTTTATATGCAGGAACTGACTTGAACAAAAACATTTTCTGGCTTATATTAAAGCTACTGTTACATTTGCCATATATTAAGTGCAATGAGCCTTTCAAGATATGTTGTTATTTTTATCCTCGATGATGTTGCCATTAGATGTTAAAATATGTTTTCTATTATGAACCATGATTTTCACATTATTGAACTTGCCCTATAATGTTTTATTGAAAGCTAAATATTTTCATTGTTATCATGAACTGCTGACAATGGCTATATTTAAGGGGGAGTGAGGATCAAAACTGTTAATATATTTTCAGAGAAAAACAGTATTATTTTGTTAAATCAGTCAAGTTGCTTGCTCTGTTGTCAACTCAGATTCCTATGTCATTACACAGAGCTTAAAGAAAATGATGTAGAAGTATGCTTTATAAGTGTGTATGACAGGGGGTTCGTAGTGTGGAAGATGATTCACCTACATAGAAATAAAAAGGCTGTTACATTTAGGCCTCTCCCTGTGAAATGTACTAGTATGCAGATCTTTTACATGGAATACCCTCAGCAGAGAAAATGATCCTTCTTGCATAATAATAAGACTGTGTGGCTTAAGCCTGTATCCAGCAATGGACAGTATATTCAGTTGGATAAAGGAAAATACCCCAAGTCCTCAGAGTGACGCTTGACCCAGCTTTCTGTGCAAAGTGGATCACAATGACAGCCTTCATGTAAATACCTCCAACCATTCCCTTAACCCCTGTCATCATCCCAGCCCTTACACTACATCTGCCCTCTTCTCTGAACAAAAACAGTGTGATGATTTGTGTAGACTCCTCGTGATAAAGGATGATCTCCTGCTTCCCATGTGAAGACGTGGGAAAAAAAGGACAGCTCTTTCCCCCTCCTGATTTTGTCATCATGGTTTCTTGCTATGCAATATCCACAAGAGAAAATTCAACCCCCTCTTGATGTATTACCGGGCCCTCCTCCATTACTTACATTGAACTTTACTGTGCAGGACAAAAGATTTGATATGTGAAGGACTTCTTTTCTGTGCCAACAACGTCTGGAATGACTGTGTTGTACTCGTCTGTGTACGACCCACACATGAGCATCTTGGGAGATATATATTTTTGTTTTCCAATACATTTAATGACATAGCTGTGTAATGTAGTGTTTACTAAGTGAGCAACAGTGTACAGTGTAAAAATATATTAAGAATAAAGCATCTGTAATGCGTTAAAGTGGATTTAATTGTATTAGTTAACCAGTTATTCATTATTAGATTTATATTATGTGCTGAATGTGCTTCCTCAGCTGAGAAAATGCAGTTAACTTTAAAAAATCTTCGTCATTGATAGTAAACTGAATATGTTTGGCTTCTGGACTGATAAAACAAGCAATTTGAATACCGGTATGTGAACTATCTTACATTTTATAGACCAAACGATTCATTAAATTATGTTTATAATATGCAGATTAATCAATAATGAAAATAATGGTTAGTTGAAGCCATACATCTAGTGTAAACCTGTTTTTGGCCAATTTTCGTTCTACTTTGTATTCATTAAAAGCAAAATAGCCCAAAATATTTAAAAACTACAAGTCTATTCATGGTCAGTTTTGTGTCTGCTGAATGCGTTTTCTCAGCTGAAAAAATGTCAACAAACTCTTTCGCGCCATGTCACAGGCCGTTAACAACTGTGACTGCACAGAGCTCTCCCGCTCGTTCACTACGCCTCCCATCATTCATCTCTGCTGAGGAGTACGAGGGGATAGCAGCGATTGGTTGAATCCACGTTCAAACTCAACGGCTGCACTCCTTATATGGTCACTGTACGCTCAGCCCTTTCATTCCGTGTTTTTATGCTAATGACATTCTAATACACAGCTGTATGCATTTGTAGTAAGAGCATGCGCAGTGCGTGAAAAGAATACGGCGAAGATTCAAAGTTTTTGTTCAGTAAGTGCACTGTTATTTCTCTTGTACAGAAATTACATTTGTGATATTTTACGCATTTGTTTTGTGTGAAGAAACTGATCGTACTGTGGTGTAGTCGTAACCTGACCCGTGCGTTTCCAGTTGTTGCGAGCTAAATGTACAAAGACTAACCGACTCGACAATGGGATAACGTGGAAGTGAACGAGAGCGTGGCGTGGTGATGGTAGCAGACTCGGCTAGCTAGCATGCTAACAGCTAACAACAATGAGCCATATTTGGCGCTCTAGCGGGCGAAAGTTTGAATTTAAAGGGAAGGATGGGTTGATCTCATTTTTTAGTTCAAATATTGACAACATACACGAATTGTACCAAGTTGATAATTGTGTGGTTTTTTTAGTCACGCGTGTCAGACGTAATTCAGCGAATAGCCCGGTAGCTTTTTGTTTCTTCACTTCAGAAAGCGCTGCTCCCCGCTTTTTGTTTCGAGTTGTCGCTGCAAACAAATCCACAGCTGAACGATGTCTTACATGAACTGTTGTCATTGTCTTTGTGCTAGCAAATTTGCAACGTTTCCAGTTTATCAACCAGTGTTCAGAAAAGTAACACTGACGTCAGTTAACGATAGTAAAACGCTGTGTTGTGGGTGTAACGTTTCTGTAACTCGCCCAACGTTAACCGTGCGGGGTGTTTGAAAGTTTGGGAGCCTGCATCAGTTGCTTCTGCATCAAATGTAACTTAGATTTGTCCTTATGTTTTGTTTCTTTGACGACACAATCAATAATGTCAGGTTACAACGTTAGTTAAATGTCAGTGTTGTCTGTTTTTTGGTGTTCCGCGTCTTGGCTTTAAACTCCAAAGGTACTTGTGTTGTTGCTTTAGCCAAAGTTAGTTATGCGTTTTCAGTTGTTTGTGTACTGTAGAGGGAAGTCACTGCTACCTTAAAGGTGAGTTTCATACAAGATAACGTTAAAATTATGGGTTAAGAATAGCGTGCTTATATCTGTGTGTGTGTGCGTGTAGGGACCGCCCCCTTTTTCAATAGTAGAAAGCACAACTGTGCAGACATCCACGGTGCTTGTTGCAGGGACTGGGGCAATTACCGATCTTTGTTTTCCGTTTTCAGGTTTTTGCCATAACATTGACCAACAGATAGAATATGTTTGGCTTTCACAAGTCAAAGATCTACCGGAGTAACGACGGCTGTTGCATCTGCAAGACCAAGTCCTCCAGTTCACGCTTCACAGACAGCAGTCGATATGAAGAAACATTCAGGCTCTGTTTTGGGTAAAACCTCTCATTCATTCATTCATTCATTCATTCATTCATATTGTACTTTTGTATAGTGTTAATCTGTGTATTTGTGCTTGTGTATGGGATTTAATTAATGCATCAGGGTGTTAAACTTTAGCAATGACGCTTCACACGGTGTTCGTATGCTCCATTATATATATTTTTTAAGGTTGTCAGAAGATCGTGTTGGAGACATCTGCAATGCCTGTGTGTTGCTGGTGAAGAGGTGGAAGAAGCTACCTAATGGCTCCAAGAAGAACTGGAACCATGTAAGTGATGTCTGTGTACAGTAGTGAGGATCATAGCGATGTCTTATTGTCATGCTGCGACTTTAAATTGACTTGATGTTTTGCCTCGCGTGACTCAGGTGGTGGATGCCAGAGCTGGGCCAGGCTTCAAGGTGACAAAACCCAAGAAGGTCAAGAACAGTGATGGGAAGAAGAAAAGCAAGCTAAGGAAGCTTCACAAGTTAAAGAGACAAAGTCAGTTGTTTGAAAATCTTAACTACTAACTTGCATCTGTTGAGAGATTTGTTTTGTGTTATAAATAGATGTGGAACTAGTCAGACAAGGAATATTTGTGTATAGCATGCTCAAGAAATGGTGCCAAATATTACAGTCACACAAAAACATGCTGTCAGTCTTGGGTTTTGTGTGGTTTTCTCCTCCACCTAAACTAACAGCCTGGTTAAAATGACTGTTTAGCAGCATCTTGTGGCTCTTTGAGTTAGGGCACGCACTGTGGTTCGCATTGGGGCTGAAATAAATAGCCAGTTTTCAGAATATTAATTGACAACAATTTTGATGATTGATAAATTAACATTTTTATGTAAAGAAAAAAATTGTGAGTATTTGATTATTTTCTATAATAATAAACTGAATACACTTGGACTTTGGACTGTTGGTCAGACAAAACAAACACTTTGACTATGTCAGCTTGAGTGTCAGGAAATTGCTACGGCCGTTTTCACTATTTTGTGACACTTTATAGACCAAACAAATGTAGGAAAAAATCTGCAGATTAATAACATGAACAAAATTAGTAGTTGTTGCCCTCGTGTAAATCTAGACTCTTTGTTGACCTACTTTGTCTATTTTGTATTTATTAAAAGCTAACATTTCCCAAAGTATTAAGCTCATTAATCCCCCACCTCATCATTGTCACTTTTGTGCCTAATAAATCGCACTTAATGATTGTAATTGTTAAAACTTTAGTCAACTTTAGCCAGCAATTTACCAAATCAATTTGATGGCCGTGTTTAAATGTTTCTTTTGGATTCCAAGCAGACTCAGATGCCCACAGCACAACTTCCAGTGTGTCTCCTGCGCAGTCCCCCAGTTACAGCAACCAGTCAGACGATGGCTCAGACATCGAGTCCAAACAAAGACGCACGACTCCCTCCATCTTCTCTTTCTTGGACCGTTTGTACTGGAAAAGGCAAGCTACTGCTCTCATTGAACAGCTTTGTGTTTGACAACGTAACTTTAATATGATGATTTAATTAAAGGATTGTCTTTCATCGTTATTATTTATTTATTTATTTATTTTTCTTTTAGGCAAAAGGTGTGCTGTGGGATTGTCTATAAGGGGCGGTTTGGAGAGGTGATTATTGATCCTCGTCTCTTCAAGCCCTGCTGCAGTTCCAAAAAACAGAAGACACTGGTGTCCACGCAAGTGGCCGCACACCTTCCAGACACACTTCCTCCACAGCTCCCAGAAGACGTGAAAGAAACCTGGTGATTGCTTTTGTTGAATCCTCCTGTAGGGTTATCCATGGCATCACCTGGATTTGTCTCCAGTGGCAGACCTCCCCATCTCCACTCTCCCAATTGTATCTGTTAGACGTTTCTTTTCTTTGTAATATTCATTTTTATATGGGTATTTTTTTACTTCTGTATAGAGTTGATTTTCTTTTTTTATAGAAAGCGAAAAGGAAAAAAAACCAACTTATTTTGGGCATTAGTGTTATTTATAGGATGAGGAAGAAAGTTTTGTTGAGGCTCCGTTTCTGCTTCTGAATTGCTTTTGGTTAATTTGTATTAAGTGGTCAATGTTTTGTAAATATCGTCACCTTTTCATACATATCAAGACTGTTCTATTTTTTTCATAATTTGTTAAATTGTAAGTGTGCATATGAAAGACACCAGCTATTTCTAATACCAGCTTTTTTTGTGTTGGAGTGGCTCTTCAACATGTCTCTGCAATGTTTTGTCGTATCTGTTTGCTCCATATGTGCAAATACGTGAGTCTGTAGGATTTTTAGTACACGAATGGCTGTTGATTACACCAGGGATCATTATTACAACTGTACAACTCTAGGAATTTTATGTGTGTGTGTGTGTGTGTGTGTGTGTGTGTAAAGCTAATAACGAATAATATTTCTGACACAGCTTAAGCATGCCACACAAGTTTGAAACACTTCATGCATGCAGTACATTCCGCCTTTTGGAATGACAAAAGTGATTTTATTTATTTCTTTTGTACAGCCTCCAATGAAATGACAATGCATGTTGTAAAGCAAATGTTTTTAAAATGGATTTTGTAAATACAGTGTTTTGGCTCTTGGTACATCCAAAACTTTTTAAAATACAGAATGGCAAACCACTACTTCTGTTGGGGGGGTTTGTGTCTGAAAGGTGCTGAAAACATGTACTTTTACGCTAAGCCAGTTGATACGTTTTAGCACATTTCACATCTAATTTTCTCAGAGGCATCTTTCTACAGGCGTGCAAAGCTGTAGCCTATGCTCTGTTCAGAAATATGTGTAAACTGCAGGGAAAGCTAGGTGCTTAATTACAGCATCAGTGAGCTGCAATATACCTTATGTTTTTGATTGCTAATGGAATAAAATGGTCAGAAGCTGAACATATAGGAAACAACCTATGTTTTACAGTTACTTTACATTGTTGACAGAAAAATGCTGTTAGAGAAAATGTGTTTGTGATTACTGTGATTTATCTTTAAAAGCAATTGTCAAAGTTCAAACTATGCAGACATTTTGAATGTGAGAAGTGCTCTGGGGCTGTCTCTTTTGCTATTGTAGTGTAAAGTGATGGATCCTTATTCAACCAAATTGGCTTGTAAAAAGCACCCATTATTTCAGCAATAATTTTCCTAATCATAATTCACAATATTTCTTGTGTATTTCATGTTAAAATAATGTTCAGATTGCACAGTTTTAGTCATGGTGCACACTGTCTCTCAAACTAATACAGCAGTGACAACGGTTGCTTTTTTTCCACGCATTATTGTATCCAATCTCAAATTTCATGAATTGACAGGCAATGATCTGTAAAATTGCTTATATATACACGTTTCTGCGGCAGGGTAGTTAAATGTTGTTTTGATTCTTGCTGCTCCCTTTTTAAGCTGGGAAATGAGCTTGTTTTTGTCCTTAGGGAGTTGCCATATTGTTTTTGCGAGGTACATTTTTGGGATGTGAGATGTGCCTTAATGAATTACCTGACCTTTTCATTATGAATATCATGTAATTTATATTTATTTATTGCAAAACTTTTTTTTAACTTAAATTTTGATAACTGGTGTAGAACCTTTCAGAAAGTCTGTTATTAATTTTGTGCACTTCCTTTGAACATGCAATGTAGATCTTTTAATGCTTTTTTGTATACTGTACCACAAAGTAGATACGTATTGTAATAAAAAAAAATTGAAAGGAGAAAAAAAAGTGTGCTTGTGAGATTTATCTGCAACGGTAGGTGGTGCACAAGAGCTACATAGAAGAAGTGTATGTGGAACAGTACTGTGGTGGAAGAGTTTTCTTTGGTTATTTGTGTTGGTTAATGGGTGTTGTACCAGGATCTGTGACCCGATTAGGAACTCAGCTTTATTGCAACTGCAAACGTTTTTAATCATCGTTTTCACACACTGTATTGATATAGCTTCTCAGCTGTTACCAGAAAATACCCCCCCCCCCCAAAACCTCCGTAGTGTTTAGAGATGGGCTTACACATTTCGACCTGTTGAAACCGAAATCAAATTAATCAAAATGTGTTACACTGTATCTTCAGGCCAGGGCGACCCTATCTAAAAACTGAGGAGGCAAATTTTTGGTAACAGCTACCAAAATACATGTGATAAATAATTAGCTTGGATGGAAATCTATGCTGGTTATGCTACTGCATGAAAACTTCAATACTAAGGTAGGACAGAACTAAGAAGACTTGGCGAAGCGACGTACTGTGAAAGTGGTCTCCAGTGGCGTTATGTATCACCACCTGTATTGGGGAGACCTTTTAGCTTTAACAATTTAGTGATATGTTTGAAGAGAAAGTAAGGATTTATTTCAAACGGTAGCAAAACTCAACTTGTGTAAGTGAGCAAGGCGGCGTTCTCCATCATGTGTTTAGTTGCCGTTTTCTTTGTATTTAGTGCAAGTTTTTCATCTTCCATCGTTATAATCATAAAATGGAAGGTCCCTCAGTTTTCAACGGCCGACTTGTTTGTAAATTAGAACCGGTAAACGTGTGTTGCCTAGCAACCACGTTGTTTGGCTAACGTTACTCATCCACGACTTGCTAGTTAGTAACTAAGTTAGCTAACCAGCCGTCAATGACGAAAATCACTTGTGGTTGTATGTGTATTCTGTGTTTTGTTTTTAATCACAGAAGTTTGCCACGGCCGACTTTGAAACGGATGCCAAAGGCCATGTTTACAAAGTTGAGACTTTAAAAGAACTCAATCACGTTAGGTTTACCAAAGGCTTTCCGGTCATAGCTTTCAAAATAAAAGCCTCTTCAGCGCACTGACGTGGTAACGTTTTACGCAAAATCTTGGTACTTCCGGTTTTGCGCTGGCTATCTGACCGTCTTAACGCAGCTCTGTTTTTTTCACTCACGTGTACGCGCACGCACGCTCTTATTCTCGCTCTCTCAAACACACACACACACACACTCACTCACTCACTCACTCACTCACCCCTTTCTCTTTTCAAAAGCCCCTTGTAAAGCAGATTGACAGGCTAGAATGAAAATGAGGCGGACGCTCGGTCACGACTTCAGTGCGTACGCGTCCTTTTGAGAAGACCTCTAAACTTGGATCATATCACCATGGGAGCTATTTGGGCTGCAAGGAACTTTTGTTTGTTTTTGCTCTTGTTAAATAGTCGCCAAAGCGCAGCGCTTCCAGAGATTCGAGGTGGGACTGTAGTGAGTGTGTGTGCATGTGTGTGTGCTGTGTTTTCCACTCGTGGAGAGTGCTACTTTACGCACGCTTTCAGGAGTGCGCTCTTGTTGTTTCCCCAGTGGTGACTTTTAAAATTTCTTCTAGTTTCTAAATGTTTATATGATCTAAAAATGACCGTTGCTGTGGGGATTTATTTGCTTCCTACACATAAGCTTGTAAAATAAGTTTTGTTTTGTATGTAACTTATTAACTTTCAGGTTAGTTTTCACTGGAATTTTCAAATTGCCTGCTGCAGGCTGCTATTATAATTAGGGAAGTTTATGTTTTAGTGTTTGTCAGTTAAATCAGAGTTTATGTACTGTATGTTCTCACAAAACATGACAAACTTTAAAGTGCATATATGGTAAATGTCATACTATTTGACTTATTAGACTATTTGAATCTGTTTTGGTAATCATGACCTTTAAGACCCTTATGGATTTCAGCAGATCCATGTGCAGAGGGAAGTGATGGCTGTCACATTGATGCTATTTGTCAGACTACCCAAGGCTCATACAAGTGCACATGTAAAGCAGGCTTTAAAGGAGATGGAAAACACTGCGAAGGTATTGTGTCTCCTTTTTGTTGAGCTGTTTGATTCACATTCATATCTGCTTACCAAAGTGGGATCACAGAGTTTGGATGTTTAGACACACATTTTAATGCAGGCTGGGATTTGGATAGGTTACATCTCTGTAATACTAACTGCATGTTTGTAATAACCATATTATAACATTCTTTAATCTATTGTGGAATAATTTCTGAATTCATATAGGGCCGTACTATTTGTGATATCTGTACTCATTTATTTTTCCTATATTTCTTTAAGATTTACACTATACATCTTCCTATTGCACTCAAGTTCTTGTTCTTACTATTAAAGAATAAAATGTTTTACATTTTAACTTTTTGATCAGTAGGTTTATGTGGTGTTTACTTCTCAGACATTGATGAATGCGACTTGGAGTACAACGGCGGCTGTGTACACGAGTGCAACAACATACCAGGCAATTATCGCTGCACTTGTTATGACGGATTCAATTTGGCACATGACGGACATAACTGTCTAGGTAGGATCAATAACCTTTTGTGATAGACAGGGAGCTTGAATCATCAGCTCTGATGGTGAAGAGTTCATGTTTGTGTGGGCAGTATGTGAAGTTTCTCACACTCCCCCAGACTTCTTTTCTTGAGCCCTCTTTGGTAAACCTTTAAAAATGCAGCCTAATCCAAAAGTTTTGGTTTGGTTCATGCAGTGATTGAAAAGATTTATAAATATTTATGCCTGAAATTTGAGTTGAAAAACACTTTATTTTCATCTGCAATGTTTGTAGACACTGGGCAAAACAGCCTTATTTGATTTGTAGAAGCTCATTTGTGAATATAACACATACTTTTCCAAAGTTCTGTAAACACTGTTTATTAATCAATGCAATCAATCCACTGTTGATAGATGTGGATGAATGCAAGTTCAACAATGGTGGGTGCCAACACACTTGTGTCAACACTATGGGCAGCTACGAGTGCCGCTGCAAAGAGGGCTTCTTCCTCAGCGACAACCAGCACACATGCATCCACCGCTCTGTGGGTGAGTGTACAACATGCGCACTTGTTCTGTAAACAGCAGCCATGTCTGCATCTATTAGTTTGACAACGCATATGTGAACAGAGAGACAGAGAATAATGTAGCAAATACTCCAATATTCACATACGAATCTAAGATTGACGGCACAATGAGGGGTGACAGGTTCAAGCTGGCTCCCGTCACTGAGCTTTTATCTGTAGCAGCGACATGCTGTGGGAAAAGGATCCCTGTGTCCCGGAGAACAAAATAAGTTAATAACTGCAACACTAGCAAACTATGTGGTCTGTGTCAAAGATTAGTCTGAAGTGCCTTGTTTTGTCTTCTTGACTGAAGTCAACTTAAATGCAAGTACTTTCCACTCCATCGGGTCTTGACAACCCTTTTAAATCCTGTGGAACTATCCACTCAGCTGTGACTCATCTATATAAATGGTTGCTTCATCTCATTTCATTTTTCAGCTCGAAGCATTACTGAGTATGTTGTAGATACTAGAAGAGTTTGCAGAGCTTTGCTTTCAGAGAATGAACTTTTGAGAAACTTTTGCTCTGCTTACAGAATTTTCTTTTCCTCTGTGGAAGTGCTAAAAATAACACAGTGGTTGATGTTTTTGGATTGTGTAAGGCGTGAGAACAATCAGTGTCTTTGAGGACGCCAGACTAATCTCTCAGTATGTGTGCCTTTGTGTGTAGCCGGTCAGTCACTGTAGGAGAGTTTCATTGTGTACCTCTCTCGCTCTTTCTATCCCAGAGGGCCTCAACTGTATGAATAAGGAGCACGGCTGCGCCCACATCTGCAAAGAGACACCCAAAGGGGGTGTGGCCTGTGAGTGTCGTCCAGGGTTCGAGCTTGCCAGGAACCAGAGAGGCTGTATCTGTACGTGCTCGGCGGCATGAAGCTAACTTCACACTACACGCCTACAAAATGTGTCACGCACACACAGTTGGCCTCGAAAGTTGCACCCATTTAATGTCTTATGGTTGCATGTTGTTGACCCCTGCAGTAACGTGTAACCATGGTAACGGAGGCTGCCAGCACACCTGCAAGGACACGGAGAACGGCCCAATATGCAGGTGTCACGTCAGGTACACCTTGCAACCTGACAAGAGGTCGTGTGTAGGTAAGCACGCTGTTTGTAGGCTCAGTTGTTGCTTAACAAAAGGAATGTAAAAACCATGTAAGACATAATGCTGCAGTCAAACTGCTGTATGTTGTGCACTAATAAACATCTAAAACATTTTCTTTAATTTTCTCATATCCATTTTTAAAACTCCCCTTTAAAAGCAAATCTTAATCCTCTTATGGGTGTAGCCATATATTGTCTTTTAATCCAACTGACCTGCCACTAGTTCAGTCATTTCAAACTCACACAACATTACTATAAAGAGCTCCAAAAGTTTCCAAAGATGCCAAATGTGTCCCACTGAATGTCGAGGAAATGTTTAAACTCAAGGTGCACCATCAGCTTTTTCCACACCTCACGGTATTCCTCAGTGGAGAGATGTGGTTGAAAGCTCCGGAGAAAGTTGGTAAGTGGACCGTGAGTTAAGATTTTTTGTCAAATGGAGTCCTGGATTTGAAGCCAGCTGCTGTTTACAACATCGTCTAGCTTCAATGAAGAGCTGGAACAAGCTGATAATGTACATTATGCTATCTGAAAGTGTGGAATAAGATGATTTTAACAACCTTAAAGCTACTAAAGGGAAAACAAAACGGGGAAACTGGTTGTTCAAGTAGTTTTTCTGTGTGTCTGTCATATTTCTTGGCACATGAACCACAACAATACTCATCAGTATTTGCTGGTTGTTTTTACATATATTTAAACAGAATTGGGATGACAGAGGTATGATTCATGTTCTGGGTTCTTGTTCCTGATAGCAATTTTTTCCTAATTGTAATTTCCATTCAGAATATGATAAAACTAGGCCTCAGCTCAAGGAGTGCACATTCCAGGAACAGTGTACAGTATGTTGGACTTTGTTTCTTTAGCAATGCAGAGGCTATCTTGATGAATGAATGAAAACACAGTCACTGGAAACATCTCTCTCTCTGTCAGTTCTCCTGTTAGGCAGTGTGCATTTTTCCACACAATGGTTATGAAGGATAAGCATCAGCCGTCAGATATTGGGTAATACCTCTCCCTCCAGCAGGAGAGTGTGTGTGAGGTCCAGGCGTATCACTGCGATGTTTTCTCTCCAGACTGACTTTACTGATCTGGTGTGTTATCTGACGCACACCAAGCCACTACAAGCTGAATATCTCGAGTGTTAGCATGCATCTGGGTACAGAAAGGTGACAAACACCCAGAGCTGAAGTCAGTAGAAAAGTCACGGTGCTTGTGTTATTTAGTAAGTTCTTGCTCTATTAATGATTGGTTTTGTGTGTCACAGAACGAGATGAAGTCACCACCGAGTCCTCGGACCACAACGCCACATCCTTTACTGAGGTGGACAAACGGGTCAAACGAAGACTGTTAATGGGTAATAATTACACTCCCACATTCAGAAGCTAACAGCGCCGTATTTACGTGATGGCGTGTTGAGCTGCCAGGAACCACTCAGGGGTGTTAAACAGGGGAGAGAACTAATGTCTAGTAAGCCGATGCATTCCTCAGTCTTTTGAGCAAACTGTGAAATGACTACGCACTCGCTTTCTCGCCCCCAGTTACCCCCTGAAAAAATGCATTTGTGACAGTGTGGTACATTTCACGTTTTCCTTCCACTTGGGAAGAGCAGAGTGTGAATCTTTTCTTGTATAGTTAGTATTTATCAGTTGTGTGATTCTGGGTCGCTCAATTCATGTAAAACATTATATCTTTGGCACTTTACCGAGTACACGGCTAGCGCTTGAGCTCTGGGTGTCTTGTCCTGTGTCAGAAATAATACATGTTGTTATGGTAAGCCTAGATGTCAACATGTATCTAACCTGTGAGTACAACCAAACATACAACTGTGCACCAAACAAACCATGCTTTAGAGCCTCATTTGTCTGTTTCCATCAGCATTTATAAATGTTTCAAACAGTATTTCGAATTTGATCATTTTCATGGCTTCAAGAGTTGAAAGCAATTTAGACAATAATTTAAAATCTATGGAAGAAACATTTGTATTATTATTATTATTATTATCGGCTCTGTAGTCCAGGTGTTTTGAATGCACAAGGTTCTGTTTTACTAAGGATTTGGTATCTGACATTGAGAAATAGCATAGTGTTTTTGACATACGTCCACGTTGTGTGTTGTAATTTCAGAAACCTGTGCGGTGAACAATGGGGGGTGCGACTGCACCTGTAAAGACACATCCACAGGCGTGCGCTGTAGCTGCCCCATCGGCTTCACACTGCAGCCGGATGGAAAAACATGCAAAGGTCAGACTGCCAGTCCACAAAAAAAACCTCCACAGGGAGAAGCGGTCTATTGAAACACTGATTTAGCTTAGTGGATTTGTATAAGGAGTCTTGCTAAAGTGTTGTCAGGGTGTCACCTGTTTCCCACAGATATTGACGAGTGTGAGCTTCACAACGGCGGTTGCGATCACTTCTGCAGGAACACCATCGGCAGTTTTGAGTGCAACTGCAGAAAAGGCTTCAAGCTTCTGACAGATGAACGTTCTTGTCAAGGTAGAAATGGCTCCTGAATTGTTTTATTCAAACTCTGGACAGTCGGTAAAGATTAGGACGAAATTTGACCTGCATACATGAGATAAGAGGGAGTGGGATGTCACAACACTGGCACAACACTGGCACACATTTGTGACTGCTGTGTAGTCTAAAAGGCTTAACCTGTAATTTTGTGACCACGTAAGTTAAGGTATAGTCATATACATAATTGAACTTAACTGAACTTAACTTTAGTGTTTCTCTGGAATTTTACTATTTATATTGTGTATTAAAAGATCTGTCAGTAAGCATGGGAGTGATGGCAGCTTCCTTTCTTGTGTTTTGATTTTTGGAACTGGGGCTACACTTCTATGCCTTTAATAACGATGAGCTGATGCAACTATAATTAAATTTAAGGCGTCTCATTGAAACACTGCCTTCTTTTTACCTTTTTACTATCAGCAGCCAATGCTATGTCACCTGATGTAGCACACTGTACACGTCACATTTTACTGAGTGGGAAAATTCAGGATCAAATGCAAAAATGTGTGTCTGTGGGTGGGAAATCCCTCCCGATGAAGATTGCAACTGACAGCCCTGCTATTATGTCATCTGTCTGATTTTGATTACAGATATAGATGAGTGCTTTTTTGAGCGGACATGTGATCACACATGTGTGAACTCCCCTGGTGGTTTTCAATGTCTGTGCAACAAAGGCTACACCATGTATGGACTGGCCCACTGTGGAGGTGAGTCTACGTTGGGTGGAGGGAGCTACACATAACAACTTGAGCGTAACAGACAAGTGCTCAATTTAGAGAGGTGTTAGGCTAAAAAGCGTACAAAAGTGAGTACTTGCTCATTGATGTGTTGGAAAAATGGATGCTGTAATTATAATAATGATTTTCCCTTTTCCTCTCAGATATAAATGAATGCAGTGTGAACAATGGCGGTTGTGAGCAGGGTTGTGAGAACAGCATGGGTGGATTTGAATGCTTTTGCCATCCTGGCTATAAGCTACACTGGAACAAAAAGGACTGCATTGGTAAGCCAGTGCTCCGCTGTGAGAGGCACATCTGTTAAGTACTGTTGTCATGTCTCTTTGGAAACTGTGTGACATCCCACATTTTGGTCTAAAACTTGGGGGACAAAAACAGGAGATACTTTGAATTCTGTTCTCTTTTTTTCCTCTTTAATTCTCTGTTGTCTATTTGGTTTTCTTGTGCTTGAGTAAAACATCCCAAATCCTACGATGATGTTGGACTTTTTTTCTTCGTGTGCCTCTACCTCCTTGTTACAAGTGTTCTTTTTTTACCTTGGAGTTTTGTTGTGATTTCTCTCTAGAGGCTGAGGGTTTACCACCTGCAAAACCCCCCTCTAAACCCACCTTGAACTGTAGTAAGCAGGAAGGAGGGGACCGCTGCTTCCTGACATGCCGGTCCCAAGTTCATATCAGCAGTGGTGAGTTGGTTGAGCCAGATCTGCATATAGCAAGTACTGCAGAGGAAATGATCTGGTTTACCATAATCTCACGTTGATGGTTCAAGGTTTGCGCAAACTGCAGGAGACACCTGTGCCTTATTGTCAAGTCACTTCACCTGCACATCCATCTTCTTTTTGAGTGAACCAAAGCTGACCTGCTAAACTACTGTACACACACTAGCTCTTTCATAACATAGAGGTCACTGTCAGTTCTGTTACGTTCCTGCATATTTTCCTGCTCTTATTGTTCATCAACAGACACTGTTCTGTCAGTGCATGAAGTGAGGAGGTGGCTGTCACTGAGAGGCAGCTGCAGAAAGTGTTGACTAATCCAGACTGAGCCACTAGTACTAACTTTCTACTTGACTTTTGGGGCTCTTTTGTTCACACGTTCGTTTGAAACATTGCAAGTGGTGAATTGACTTCATTAGAGCTCTGACAAAGCATAGCTAACAACGAGGCTCCTATATGTATGGTGAATAATAAGAACAGTGACTTCAACGACATGTTTGATCCAATCAGTTGACATGACCGCCTCAGACAAGAGAACCGTGAGAAGAGGCATGATAAGACCCAAACGGCAGGTCAGGTATCACCTGATGTAGCACGGCTAAAGCTTGCTAAAGGAAACGCAATTAGTCAGTGAGTGAGTCAAACTATTCTAGATGTAGTTGTGCGAACAGTTGTCAACATCAGTCTGCAGAGTGACTTTTCTTGTTCCTACATGCTGCCTGTTTGCTCTCTCTAACTTGGCTTTTGTGGCCTTAACTTTTGTCTGTGTCGGCCTGTGTGTCACGGCCTCTCGTGTGTTTTCAGGGACGGAGGATTCGTACACGGTGACCTGTGGAATGCCTCTGCCCTGCCTGGCTGACGCACAAAAGAACAGCAGTGGCTTGCATTGCTTAGGCAAGTACAAAACATCAAAGATTTATATCTGTCTTTCCGCTCTGCCACACAAAACAGTAACTTAGGAACAACTCAGGCTTTACTTGTTTTCAGTTGATACATAAAGTGGTCTTTAGATGACAAGGTTTTCTGTTCCTCTGTCCTGCAGGTCCAGAAATGGCCAATGTTCCACGCATTAAGACCACAGCCACTTTTAAGTCTGGCACTGCAAAATGCAACTTAAAACGAAGTCAGGAGAAACTCAAGGAGAGCTTAAACTCAGCACACTCAGGTACAGAGGTTGCCATACAACAAGCATAACAATGCCTCCAAACACAAGACATAGATTACAGTTAGACAAGGATTAAAATTACAGCTCCTTCATGTTACTGGTTAAAAAACATTTTGGGTTTACCAAGAACTGCCAGCATCTAAAGCCACAATCTTTAGAAGATAAAGCAGACCTGAAGGCTGCTTCAAAGTAAACCAAAAACCTAAGTCAAATGTGAAAGAAATTTGTGGGGAAAGTGATGTGGGTTTGAGTGTCTTGAACGTCTCAGCGCAGCACTTTGTCTGGCAGTGACAGGGGAGGATGTAATTAGCCATAGCATGCCTTTCAGTTGGGTCTGACCTAGCCATCAATCAAATGGGTTTCCGATTGTAGGATTATTTTGCTTCTCCAAAGGGTTTCGGCATGGTCTTTTACATCCCTCACAGTCACTGAAAGGACACATAATTGTTTCAAATAAATGAAATTGTCACTGTGACGTAACATGCTTTTTTCAGCTTTCCGGTTTACATGACAAAAGATTATCAGGTTAACTGCATATATAGGGACTGTTTTAAACAATCTGTGTATGGAGTGGGGTTTGCTATCAACATTAAATTAGTTACTTGTTCTTTTCTGTAATACTGGCTGTGACTTTCTTTAACAATTGTGCAATTGTGTGTGTGTGTGTGTGTGTGTTTGTCTGTTGGTTGTGGCGTGGTCGTGGGGGGGTGGTTGTCTCCCATGTACACAGATAGCAGGTTCCTCTTCACTGAAAACGTCCAGTTCAGCTATGTGAGCCTGCGCTGCACCTCCTCCGGACAGCGAGCGCGCAGCCGGCATGGCAGGAAAGCTGGCGAGGACGATGGCTCCTCGATAACAGCTGAGTTTGAGCTGGATGTGAACCTAGAGGAGGTAACAGGTTGGTCTCTCTGCGCTTCCCCTCTGCCTGCCTGCGACCTTTGCTTCTTGTTCTCCATCCTTCTTTTGCTGCTGTCTGTTCGTCACTCAACTAAACCAAACTAAGTATCTCCTGTTTTGACTTGGCTATGGTGGTGGGCTTTAGGTTGGGGCTCAGAATCGAGGTGGTTTTGTTTTATTTCCTTGAATCCTTTATAAGTGGTGGCCTAGATTGCTTTTCCCCAGACTTGATGGTGCATTTGTGTGAATGTCTAGGAAAGCATGTGAGCATCCAGGCATGAATATGCAATTTACGATAGGTGTGGGAAGTGACATTTTGCTGCGGAAACAGTTGTGGTATCAAGTGCCTCTCTCAGCAGAGAGCTGTGACCTGAACTGCGTGCGCCGACGCTCGGAGAAGAGGCTCAGGAAGACCATCAGGACCCTGAGGAAGTCCATCAACCGGGAACAGTTCCACCTCCACTTTGCCGGGTCTGACTACGAGCTCGGCAAGAGTCTGGGCCAGCCTGCTGAACTGCCAGGACACTGTGTGGCCGGACAGGTGCTGGCAGGCAGGAAATGTGGTGAGTTTGGTTTTTGTATTTACTTGTTATTCAATACAGGAACCATGTTTAAGGTCAGGACATGCACCATTCAGCCAGGCATTATAATAATGCTTTACATCTCTCAGGAGCGCAGATTATCCAACCAGTTTTGTTCCACCTAACACAAAGCAGTAATGGCTCTGACTAGGCCCCACACACACAGTATACTCATGGTCTTGTCTTTAAGCAGTTGAAATGGTCCATGCCAGTGAGATATATTTAGACAAGCTGGTTTAATGATTGGATTTGGAGCAGGTGTTGGCCAGATGAGTGCCATATTTGGTTCTCAGACATGCTGTAATGAGCTAGAGCTAGAGGGAGAGAGTGAGCTCGCATGGAAGAACAGAGAGACTGTTGTTGGCCCTCCAAGCTGTGAGATCTTCCAGCATCTCCCTGGGATAAGAGTGTAACATGAGGGCTGATGGCAGGTCTCCTGGTAGCTGTTGCTGCTTTCGGTTTGGTTTTATATACAACCTGTGATGGAGAAAATGTTCATTAAAAAAGACCGCACACTGTCAGCGTTACAGAGCTGAAGGCTGGCATGTGTTTTCTCTGGCCGTTGGGACCATGCGCCCCTAATTTCGGGCCTCACAGTAAGTTTGCTGCCTGCTGCACGCCATCTTAATATCAGTGAGAGGAAAGTGGTGCCTTTCGTCTGTTGAGGTGTCTAAATATTTATTCAAATGGTATGCGTTTTGTTCGATATGTGCACATCTACCACCAATGTGGTTGTTTGAATCTGATGTAGACCCAGATCTTTAGTAAACCTCACACAACTCTTGTTTTTAAGGTTTTTGTTCCCCCCTTTTGAACCTCCAAAAAATAGAGTCTTAGAGACTTTAACTGAAACTATAGCTATCCTGTAGTCCCTTAAGACAACGTTTGTTGCAAGAAAATCATCAGCTTTACGTTGCATACAATCTCCCTGTAACACCAACTTTTTTTGGCCTCTGTATTAACATCAACACTGTTTCTGCTGTTGAGCTGTGCTGACATGATTTAAAGCTAAACTGCTCCTGTTCATTATTTCTATCTTTCAGTAACACGGGTTGTAAGTGTCTTGATTCCTTAACTCCCCCGCTACGCTTTCTTCGTCTATTGGCCATGGCAGGGTGTAGACATGTAATTTGGGAGGGGGGGTGGTGGTGGCTGAAAGGCATTCTTCTTAACCTCCAGCTCTTTAAAGGAGCTATATTTTCCCCTCCTCCCCCACCTCCAGCTCTGGCTTAGTTCGGAGTGCAGTTTAGTCCTTTTCAGTTTGCCCACTCCATTGAAAACCCCATTTGGGGCTTGTTCTCACTGCCTCAGAGGGATGACAACACTGTGCATTTGGAGAAATATGCTTTCACCTCTGTGCACTCTTTCTCATCTGATTCTGTGATTCCTTCTGGTCTCTGGTTGCATTGGTTTATATTCCAGGACATTTTTTTCTGTTTAAATAAACTGTATGGATGATTTAGTTCATTAATTATGTAAATATGTTGTTGTTCAGATGTTTATTACCTGATGAACAGGTCAACAGCGATCCAGAGATGCCGTGAACGGTGCATGTCCACGTCTATTTGACTGTTGTAGTCAACTTGTTTGCGTGTTTGTTTTAACATTGAAGATGTTTAGGAAGTGCTGTTGATTCAAGCTGGCAGTTTGAGTGCTGTGTCCCCCTGCCCCCCAGCTGGGGCCACTTTGCATGACCCCCAGCCACTAAACTGCTAAAGAGAATTGACTTCAGCCACACCATGGGAATCAATTAGCATCAGTTGTTTGGGCCTCCGCTTGATGGGCGCGAGCAGCGATTGGGCCAAGCAGAATGGGGGGATTCAGAAACCTGACCCCTTTTATTGGGTTCAGCTCCTTACCACTGTGATACCGTAGTGTTTTCCTATGTCATCAAGTAGGCAAGGACTGGGGACTTGAATAGAGGTGAAAGGTCTTTTAAATCTCTTTGGGGCCATCAATTCGAGGACTCTATAGAAGCGTTCTTTGCATTTGAAAGGCTTCAAGGTTTTTTCTCTCTTTCACTCTCACTCTCTCTCTTCTCTCACTGCTTCCCTCTGTCAAATAAAAGCTGTTAGAGGACAATGCAATGATGGCTCCTCATGGTCTTTCAGAATAAAGAATAGGTTTCAAAAAATAAACTGCTCTTGAGAGAATTACATTTTCTTTCTTTAGAGGAAAATCTAACAATTTGCTGAGCCACGTATAATGGATCTACGTTAAAGCTTTTGTGTGTCGAGCTTTTAGAGATAGCAGTTTCTCTGCTTATAGACAGCTTAAAGGCTCCAACTCGGGCACATTTCGTGCTAAAGGCCTAGGATTTAATTGATTTATTCTTATGTGAGATCAGCTTCAGTTTTCAAGTCAAGTTCTAAAGACCATCAGACAGACGCAGTAATTCCCAAATTAATTACAGGCATCACTCTGAATGGGAGGAACCAAAGCAAAACGGCGCTTTGGTCCCTTTAATCAAGCCTTTGCACTTTTGTGAGATAAGAGGGAAATACTCTCTTTGATTTGCTTCTGTGTTTGCTTTTAAAAGAGGTGAGGGTGCTTATGGTGGTATTAAAAGTTCCTCCCTGATGCACAGCCGTGTTGTATCAAGTATTAGGACGTGTCAGATGTAGGGCACAGAGGGAGCTGTGGAGAG
This sequence comes from Maccullochella peelii, assembly GCA_002120245.1. NCBI lineage: Eukaryota > Metazoa > Chordata > Actinopteri > Centrarchiformes > Percichthyidae > Maccullochella > Maccullochella peelii. Next base: position 101,913 of record LKNJ01000569.1, read on the forward strand.
CGTTGGTGCTCTTTTGTCTCAATGATTTTGTATGGCTGCTTTAGGTTGGTTTGGGGAAGCATTTGAACAGCTTAATGCTGGGTTTGTGTCCCTACGCATATGTTTACAGTATGTGTATGAGGGTCTTGAATTGCATCTAAACTAATGTGAAAGACAGCATGCAGACCTTTATTTTGCTGTTTGTGTGTGTGTATAAAGGGCTGTGCAGCCTTTTTTAAAATTACCATAGTAATGTAAAACTATTAGTTTTAATGTCAAATAATTTTAAGAAAATATTGTTACATTTTAAGTAATAACATTGCTATTACCAATTAAAAGCTACATTTATTACTTTTGTTATCAAATCTTGAAATGACATTGACCAAAATTTGATTCTTCTCTGTTTTCCATAATTGTTAATCCATACCGTGATTTTATAATAAATTGCCATCCTTTAACACTGTGCTAGATCAGATAAAAGTTCACTTTTGCTCCTCTAGATTCTATCTAGTTTGATTTAATTGTGCAAATTTATGACAACTTAGATAATAAGACTACATTTAACGTGAGTAATGAGCAAAACCCTTTATTTTAGCATCAGGCCTTACACTGTTAAGTGACAAGAATCAGACAATACTACATAACTAATAAACATACTCTTATGTCTCTGAGGACCCTGTAAAGTTAGTTTTGTACGTGAACATCTACTGTATTTTATAAAAATGTGATTACTAACCTTTGAGTTCAATAAGTACATTAATTCAATTCAGCCATATCCTAAAGCCAGTATGGAAGATATGATTGTCCTGCCATGTTCACATGATCGATCTTTTATTTTCTTGTGAGTGTTTATGACTAGTTGTCTATCAGAGGTTGTAGTTCTGGTTTCTAGTGTTAAACTTTCAAAGGAGTTTGTGAATGAGTGAGTGTGAGTTTGAGGAGTGTAAAAGTCTGTGGGTGCTTAATAATGCATCTGTAAGCATGATGTGTTCTTTTATGTTACGTCTGACAGAAGACACCAGATAACTTGTCATGAACATTCAGAAGATGCCTCGGCAAAAAGCAGAAATAGTGTGATAAACTTTGATAAATCACAAAACAGAAGTGATTTCGGAGGAGGCACGTACACGTTTACTTGAACCAGTTGCAGCATTTAAAGCTCCACCAAACTGCGCTGTGACATTCTCAAGTACAAGGCACAGCTTGCTGCGGTGTACACTGTGCTAAACTGCATCATGGCCAATGATACTTGTTCATTAGCATGTCAGTTAAACTCTCAAATCTGTCAACAGATTGATAAATTGATCTGGCTCAGTCAGTGCCTTTGATGTGGTAAGGATGCTCTTCACTGTGTTTATCCATTTCAAGTATGTACATGGTCCTGTTTGATTACACTTGAGAGGCAGCTGATGAAGTCTGGGTTACTTTACTTTAATGGTCTTGTCGTGCAATTGAGCTGCTGTATTTATATTGTAAATCTACAGTGCAGTTAGGGCTGTGTAGCCACAGGGCATCCTGCTATATTTGTTGATTCATGTCTGCATTTTACATTGTCTATCCCCCTTTCCCAGTTTTTGTAGACAAGCACAACACTGGTCTGTCTGCTAAATGGATCCAGATTTCAAGTTCAGACACATCAGTCTGTTTTGGGTGTCTTAACTTAAGTGTTTGTTTTCAGTTTGTGAGGAAAATGTTTGATTTCACCAGCTTGAATAATTAAATTTCTTTCAGCTTGATGCCCCATCACAGTATTGTTTTTGAGAGAATAAAAGATGTGTATTTAAAGAACATGATTTTTTTTTTCAGTCTCACCACAGCGCTAAGACAAAACTATCAGCTCTCAAACAACCACAAGCTTGGCAGCTCCTTGGAGAAACATTGCAGGCCTAAGTTTCTCTGTGTTTAGTCAGGGATGCACCTGTGTGTGACTGTCTTGCAACGAGTAAATCATTGATTATCAACCTTTAATCTATCTTGGTGTCATTCCCCACCTGTCTGCTAGTGAGCTGCAGTGTTGGGACTTACCACGACGGGGATCAGGGAAGGTGTGTGTTGTGTCCAGCTGGAACGTATCAGGATGAGGAGGGACAGATGTCTTGTGAGGTCTGTCCTGGACCTGAAGGCAGAGAAGTTTCCAAGGTGGTCGGAGCTCGTAACATGTCAGAGTGTGGAGGTAAGACAGTCAGGTCAAGTCAGTTTTATTTATGGAGCCCAAAATCACAAATGTACCTCAATGGGCTTTACAAGCTATATGACACGGTCTAGCTTTAGTTCCTCGGTTCAGATGATGGAAAACATCCCAAAAAAAACCTTTAACGGTGAAAAAAAGAAAGAAACCTCAGAAAGAGCACCAGAGGAGGGATCTCTCTTCCAGGATGAACATTTAGAGTAGAGCAGAATAAAAGACAGTGTGTTAAATAAACCACAACAATTATCCCGTTGTATTCAGATACAACAAACATGCATATAGTAAGTCAAACTGAATATCCTCATAGCACCTACATTTCTTTGCCATTTTGCCTTCATTCAGTAGTTCAAATAAGAGAAACAAACAGTAAACACTGAGTGAGAGCACACGGGGGATGACATGCAACAAAGGCCCTCTGCCAGAATCCAACAGGAGGACGTTTCCTAGGCTACAAGGATGCCTCCGCATTTAGGGCATTTTTTAAATTAACTGGTTTGCCTTTAATCTGTATAATCAATACACAAATGTAACTCAGGCCATAAACTTTCCTGCTTCAAGGCTTCCATTAGACTTACTGGTATTTGAAGGAAGACACAGCTGTAAGATCGACTCACATCATGAAATCAGTCCTCTTACTTACAGAGAGACATTATTTAAGGTGACTGGCACCATAATGTGGGAACAGGGCACATCTACGTTATGTTTTATCTACGTGTAACCTACGTTCACTGTAAGTAGTTATGGTGGTTCTTTTATAAGCCATGAATGGTGCTATGCTTCATGTTTACCTTACAAACATGAGAGTGGCATTGATATTCTCTTCTAACTCTCAGCAAGAAAGCAAATAAGCGTATTTCCCAAAGTGTCAAATGACTCATAGAAAGGTTTTCTTTCATGGTTTGATATTTTGGCTTTTAGAATTTCATCCTTTTGGTAACGACAAGTAAAATTGTGCAGCGCTTAAAAAAATATTTTGGAACAAATAAACAAAAAGCAGGAAAAGCAATGAAGGCACAAAAGGGCAGAAAATGTAGGTAACTGTTTTGTGAATGAGCCACACAGGAAGCGATGGTGCCTCGATAAAGATCTCTCCCCGGCAGATGTTCTGCTTTGTGTAAAGCCAAAGAAGCTGTAGCTTAGATGTTGGAGATGTATTTGAATTCAAAAGGGGAACTCGGCTTCTTTCAGTCCTGAATAAAAGCTGAGGGAGCCACCATGTTTTGGTCTCCTCCTTTGCTGTTATCGGAGTCACTTTGTGGCTGAATCCCAGATCCCATCTCCTCTGTCAGACTAAACAACAAGAGCTATCAGCAAACTCCCACTGGCACCCAGTTTGTATTAGTCACTTAGGAGTTATACTATGTGAGAGGTGGTGCATTTGGAGATAAAACATGGCGTCATTCTATTAGTAATTGCTTACACTTTGCTATAGACTCTTATCTTAACAGAAGGGGAGTATTTTCTCTTATATTTCACATGAAACGTAGCAACAAAAACCCCTGGACATTAAACTAATCCAAGAGAGATAAAACATTGCTGTGTCTAACAGTTCACAGTACACTCTGACTTGACCAAATGCTTGTGTGTGTTCAGGTCAGTGTTCCCCCGGTCAGTACTCTCATGACGGCTTCATCCCCTGCCTGCCCTGTCCACTGGGAACGTACCAGCCAGAAGTGGGACGTACCTCCTGCTTCCCTTGTGGAGGGAACCTGGTCACCAAGCGCAGTGGTGCTGTAACCTTTCAGGAGTGCGAGACTAAAGGTGTGAAACTCATCTAACCTAATAACTCAAATTTAGTTTAGATTGTCAAATGGGGGGATTAGATGGTTCTTTTGGAGCTGAGAACGTTTATCAAAACCTGTCAAACTTATTCGATAAAGTGAGACATCTATGGTTGTTTGGTTGAAAAACACAAAGTTTTTTGACTTTTTTTTTTCACTTGACATCACAACAGTATCATGTGGTTGCTGAATCTATGGAGCTGTTTTGGATGTTGACCAGAACTTTGCTGCGCTCTGCAGCTGTTGTGTTGTATGCACATTTAGGCGTTCGACCCAGTTTAAAACTATGCACCTCGAAGTTGTCAACCTTTCAGAACTAGTGGGAAAAAGTCTTGACTTTAGCCTGTCGACAGTGTATTTTTATGTATAAAATAATTGGTTTTGAAAAGGTTTTCTGAGCACAACCTGGCAGAAGATTTTCTAAACCCATTGTAATCTTCATGTAATATTTCAAGTGATGTAAACTCATTAAAAACACCCACATAAGAGATGCAAACATTTAACCCAGCAGTAAATATTGGGAGCATTATATCAACTAACAGCCCTCTATCACTGTGCTTGGCTCCTGCAGTCCAGTGCTCTCCAGGACATTACTACAACACCAGCACACACCGCTGCATCCGCTGTCCCATGGGCACGTATCAAGGAGAGTTTGGGCAGAACTACTGCGTCGCCTGCCCTGGAAACACCACCACCGACTTTGATGGCTCCACTAACATCATGCAATGCAAAAGTATGTATGTCTGTACACAGCAATTTGGGATTTAGTTCCAGATAACTCACCTTGCTGCGCCAACAACACCAACAAAAAAAAATGTATTTGACATATCTGTGTCACTTTACAGACCGACAATGTGGAGGACATCTGGGACATTTTACTGGCTACATCGAGTCCCCCAACTACCCGGGGAACTACCCAGCCAATGTCGAGTGCACCTGGACCATCAACCCACCGCCCAAACGCAGGATCCTGATTGTCGTCCCAGAAATCTACCTGCCTATTGAAGACGAGTGCGGAGACTACTTAGTAATGAGAAAAAGCTGTAAGTTTGAACTGTGTGTGTGTTTGTGTGAGTGTATTAATTAGCAAAAACTGTACCACCAAGAGGTTAACCATTATTTTAGGGTTAAGACTTGTTTTAGTTTGATTATGCTTAGGTTGGGGTAAGGTTTTGGTTAGGCACTTCTCAATGTCCTCAGAAGTGACGAAAACAAGTGTGTGTGCGTGTGTGTGTACAGTCTGTGAGTGCAAGCAGCATTAATGTAATTTTACATCAGAGTAGCCAAAATCATATCAAAATGTTACCAAGAAGAGCCAACATAATGACCTAATGTGTCATTATCTTATTTGTCTTACTGGGATTACAGCAGACTACTAGCATTAATGTTGTAAGCTAATTATAGACTCCTTCCTGTGTGCTCATATCTTCATTTCACAGCTCTCTCTAACTCTGTGACAACCTACGAGACTTGTCAGACGTATGAACGCCCCATTGCTTTCACCTCCCGCTCCAAGAGGCTTTGGATACAGTTCAGGTCCAACGAGGGAAATAGTGGGAAAGGCTTCCAGGTCCCGTATGTGACATATGATGGTACGAAGAAATGTGATGTTTTGTTCTATAACTTTGATGCTGCTACCTCAGTGTGTTGATCGGTTGCATTAATGAGCCGTTTGTGGACTTTGTTTGTTTCAGAGGACTACCAAGAATTGATAGAAGACATAGTCAGAGATGGAAGATTATACGCTTCAGAGAATCACCAGGAAATTCTCAAGGTATGTATGTAGGTACAAATGTTTAACAAAGAGCACTTGTGGTTTTTGTGTTTTGTATTTTAAGTTTGGACCAGAGTTAGCCAGAACGTTTGCAGCAGTGACAGCCAGAGAAATGTGAAGAAAAATGAAGAAAAGTTTGCCAGACATGTTGTTGTGTATTACAATGTTTCACGTATAATTTGACACTTTATCGGTATTGTTATTCTCCATCCATACTAAATAGAACACATTCATGGAAATAGAAAAATGTTATTTACTATGTATTTACATAGTGCAAATCAATATATATATTTTAAATATTTTATTTCTAGCTTTTCAGTCATACCACTAACCAAGGAAAACATAAAAACATAACACAACGCTACATCCTGACACCCATACCAACCATATCTACACCTAAAAAATAAAAAAATATATATATTTATATATATATAACACACACAAAGAGAAGAAAAAGAAAACAAGAGGAGGAAAAAGGTTTGTGCAGCAATCTGACATGATTTTAAAGTATTTTTTGGACATTTAACGCCTTTATTAGAGGGCATACAGTAGAGAACTGATGGCAGAGAGAGATGGGGAATGGCAAACAGCAAAGGTCCCCAGCCTAAACTGAACCAGTGACAATTATGTGGTTCCCACCAGGGCGTCCCAAGATTGATTATTCAGATCAATAATATCCTTCAACTTTTTGATTTATGGTTCTGTTTATTCTGTACTTAGGTCCAGTGAGCATGTAGTGCCCTCTTTTGGAGACTTGTGGAAATGCAAGCATGCTTTTGCTTTCCATTCATGCAATACATTTTCTCATCAGGACAAGAAACTCATGAAGGCGTTGTTTGACGTGCTGGCTCACCCACAGAACTTCTTCAACTACACAGCACAAGAATCAAGAGAAATGTTCCCCAAATCCTTCATCCGCTTCCTGCGTTCCAAAGTCCTGAGATTCCTTCGCCCTTAGGATGGGCCGGTTGTTTTCATGAAAAAAACCTAGAGTAGGTACTGGCCACAGTGTCTGTTTTATCCACTGACCCCTTTAAGAATATTCTGTAGTTATCTGTTTTCACGTTGAGCGATACTAGAGCGGACTACACACTTGGTTAAACCGATCCTGAAGAGAAAGAGGACAAGTCAAGCAAGTGGACTTTTAACTGGAGCTTTAAGAGGGAGAAATGATCTGTGATTGTGGTACAGCATGTAGACCCACATGGGAATCCTCAGACGGGGATCTGGACCTCTTCACTTTGTTTGGCAATTTGGAAAAACGTGTTTTAATTAGCAACAGAAGAATTGTAATGACTTTATAGCCTCCTTTAGATTTTAAAGTCACCATCTCAGGATTGAAATCCAAAGTGCAAGTCTGTGTATTTGAATGTTGCTAAATACTGTACATGCCAACGCTATGAGACATTTGCTAATAGCATCATGATGAAAAACAAATACTAGTAGCTAAACAGGTATATACTGAATGTCAGTGATACTGTATATAGAATGTGTATCTAGTTTTAACATAGGCTACTTTCACAGGTAGAGGTTGATTGACAGAAATACTGCTAAATGTCAGAAACAAATATAGCACAAATGTTTTCTCGGGAACATTAGCACTACTCAAGAAGTAGTGGCACCACAAAAGCAATTATTCTGATGAATGTTTTGTATATGATGTAAAAGGTTTTTAGGTGAAACGCTATGTATGTATTGTAGCAACTACGTACATTTTTGACAGTATAGCATCGCTGCAATTGCTGGTGGCCCATGAATTTGATGTTTCAAGGTGTGTGAATATGTGCTACTGTTCTGAAAAAAACTTTCACTTTCCAAAAAAATTTACAGTGGCTTTTATGCATTCATGAGACATCAACTGCTTCAGCAAAATGACCCCAGCGTGCATCAATATATTGTGTATTGTGAACTAGCAACCAAAGACAACTGTTCACTCTGCAGACCCTCGGAGAATTGGGAGTGATGGGATTTGAGAGACTGAACAACATGAGGTCAGAGTACATGAAAAGAAACGAAAAAGTCCTGTAAAATAGAACTGAGCTTTCACCTCTCTTAGATGACACATGTATGTATATTTTTATGGTTTTGTACATCTAATATGCTGTAAATAAACATAGGAAACTTATTTTGTGTTTTTATTCCCTTTCCCCACTTTTTCTTTTTTGTTGTTGTTGTGGCAAAATACAGAACTTTGTAATTGTTTAAACTGCATTTCATTCACATACACATTTAATTCAAACCATGACTGCTCTATTAGACCAGTTAAAGTTATTTTACTTACTTGCCTATGGCACCGAATGCACTAGGTGTGGCCCAGCTCTCTGGTTCTTGTGCTTCTGTAGTGCTTAATTTCCCTCCTGGGGATTAATAAAGTTTAATTTTATCTTACTCCAGGTTTCCGGTAGGCCCATCATTATTAGGGCATATTAAAACTAAGCTTTACAAGACATACCCAAAATTTGAATCAAAGGGGTCTAAAATTATTGATATTCACAAAATAGATTAACCACCATTCCATAAAATAAAGCCAAAAGAATCTCATTGGAAATATATATAATATATAACACATATAACAACATGACTATACATATTGCAGTCCATCACTATATTACTGTAAACTGTTGCTCTTCACTCCACGGTCCTCTTGGTGTTTGGTAATCCGGCTGGGGGGGCGTTCGTTTTAGGTACTCACCATAGACTGTAAATAAAGATGGTACCCATCCGGTCACCAGCAAGGACGGAGTGTAGCGCTGCATAATGGATTTTTAAGATTAAGATTTTAAGATTTCTTAGAATTATCATTGACTGATTCAATTGTTAAGTAATAGATGTTTGACCTGTCAGATTTAATAGAAAACCAAAGGATGATATAACAAAACGGCCCGTGGGTTACATGTATTTGACATTTCACCGCCCGCCGGGAACTCATTACATAAACAATCGAGCGCTCCCAGTGGTCCTGTATGCGGAAGCCGACCGCCATCTCCGGAAACTACAAGTCAGCTGCTGGGAAGCTGGAGGTGTTTATCCCATGGTGTATCCCTGAATTCGCTTGATGGCAAACGTCGTCAGTTTTTAGGGTGTTCTTTACACTACTGGCATCCTTTCTGGAAACAGTTGAACGGCTGTTGTTTGGAAACTGGAAATCTGTGACAGACTGTCGAGATGAAGTCTGTGTTTTTGCTCGAGGCTTTTTCTTTGGCTTGTTTTGTGCTACTAAGCCAAGTGACAGCGAAGGTAAGTCTACTGCTAGCTAGGTTAGCTAGCGTTAGAGTGGTGATGATCTGAACTTAATTATCTTCTCTTTAAATCTCCCTAAAAGATTAGCATAATTATATCTCGAGTCTTCACAGTTAGCTAAGCGTAAGCATAGCTAAGCTAACTCTTGATATCCTGAGTTTGGGACTTTACTATGGCGATCAGAAACGTCGGAGGTGTTGCTAACGCTTGTTTATTTAGTTAGCCTAGCTACAGTTTCACCCCAAACTGAACATTATAGCTAACATGAAGGTAGGATTTATTGCTTTGCTTGTGTATAAAACCGCGTTAGCTTTAGCTTGCTCGGTGTATCTTTTGGACTGACAACTGTGAGTGTGTACTGTACCCATGTAGGGTAGCTAGCATTAGCACAACTGCTCGTCAATTACTACTCAATGTTATGATCAATATTTTTGTATTGATGTAATGTGACAAAACAAAATAGGGGACATGAATTAAATAAACATACAGTTTGTACTGTGTGTATAGACAACAGCCACAAGACCAAACAATACTGTTTGATTTGGTATATACTACTTTTACTACTGCTATTAATACTACTACTAATAATAATGATAACAACAATAGCTTTATTTGTGTAGCACAAATGTAAAACAGTAACACTAAAACAATAAGAAAATGACAATATACATTACAATAAGGGCATCAAATCAATACAGAAAGAAAATATTATTAAAATAGCAAGGGGAAGTAAAGGGTGGAAGATCAAATAATGAAAAACATAGCCAGATAAAACAATTATATGTGTGATGTAAGTGTGTTGTGTATGTGTGAAGCGGGAGAAGAAGAAGTAGAAAAAATAAACAACAAAAGATATGATGCATGTGATCTATCTGTTACAGAATTCTGAAGACATCCGTTGTAAATGCATCTGCCCGCCCTACAGAGAGGTCAAGGGGCAAATCTACAAACAAAATGTTTCTCTCAAAGACTGGTATGTTAAGTGCTGTGTCACTAAACCTCCCTGAATGTCATGAGCAGTCCATTTCCTGCTTACTACTAGCCTGTTAATGTCATTTTCTGTTTTTTCAGTAACTGTCTCCATGTAGTTGAACCCATGCCGGTTGACGGAAAAGACGTGGAGGCATACTGTTTACGCTGCGAATGTAAATATGAAGAGAGGAGCTCGGGGACCATTAAAGTAAGTTGACATTGAAGTTTGTGCATTAATTATTATTCCTTACTTTTTTTCTATTCATTATCGATGAATCTGTTGTTTGTTTGTTTTGTATTAATCGTTTGGTCTATAAAATGCCAGAAAATAGTGAAAAATGACTGTATTTTCTCTTAATTTGACATCTTTAAATTGCTTTTTATGTCTAAATAGCAGTTCAAAACCTAAAGATATTCAATTTACAATTATTATAAAATAGAGAAAAGCAACCAATCCTCACATTTAAAAAGCTGGAATCACTGAATGTTTGGCATTTTTGGTTGACATATGCCTTAAATGATTAATAGCTTAATACATTTGTTGTTTAATTAACTGTGTTTTCTATGTTTGGATCGTACACATGTCACAGGAAACCAAACCAATCGGTAATCATTCTATATATTTAGGTTACCATCATAATGTACCTCTCCATTTTGGGCCTGCTGCTGCTCTACATGGTCTACCTGACTCTCCTGGAGCCCATATTGAAGAGGCGTCTGTTTGGACACTCGCAGCTCATCCAAAATGATGACGACGTTGGGGTATGTGTTCCTCTTAATGCTACAGCATTGCAACTCACAGTAAGAAAGCACAATAAGGTTTTATGTTATGGTACCTATGGCGCTGCCCCACCCTTCTACCCTGAAATGGAGTTACTCTGAATTTGTTCTTGTCGTGATAATTTTATGTGTGTCAATAACCTCCCTTCTCATAAAGTGTCACATGGGATTCATCCTTCAAGGCCATTGAAGAGGTGGATGTGGAATGTGCTACAAATGTCCAAATTACACATAAAATACAACACAAGATTTCTGACTCAGCAGCCTTTAGGTGAAATAAACATGGAAATGTCAAACAGTTTATTTGGGCGGAGTGTTACACCATCTGAACAGATCCTGCAGGCAGTACTGTGTGTGGTAAGACCTACTCCAGACACAGGGAGTGATGCATAGTTTTTAAAAGTGCTGTCTCACTCTGTGTCAGATCCATTAGTAACCACAATCACAGGCAAAGAGCTGCAGCAGGGAAACCTTCAAACACGTGCATAATGCAGGCAGCTTTAACCATTTTCTGTTCACATCTCTACATGCTTTGGCACCAACTTGATTCTTAAAACATCATTAAAATGGGAGAACAGGTTCCTTTATTACAGAAGCCCGGCTTGTGTAGCTAGAGTTCTGCTGGAGAAACCAGGTTATTTATGTGAAGTGGACATGACAAAGACCAAGGGCAGGGATTATATTATTATTTGTTCAAGCAGTAAAGACTGCTCACTCTCTTTTCTCCCACTGTAGCAACTGTCTTGTCTCTGTGCCATCAGTGAAAAAGAAATGTGTTGCAGTGGCAGCGTAAAATCACTAAACAGCTTTCTCAGAAAACATTAAATTATAATGGATCTAAAATAAGCCAGTTCCTACTAATGTAAGCGAGTAGAAAATAAAGGTAACCTGGGGTTTTAGAGTAATCTTACAAATGCAGTTCATGCAAAGACAGATTCTGATTTCTTGCCTTAAATTTCTAACAGTCATTTCTAGTTGCTGATACAGTTGTCATTTCTATTCCTAACTATTTCAGAAAACCAACTATTAAAATGGTCAAAGTGCATACAAAGAGCAGTAAATCCATTTGGTCTCCTCCAGTAAGAAACAGTGTTTATATATTAACAAAGGAAAACAGTGACTGGCTTTTGTCTGAGGCGAGGGGGGGAGCTGCAGCCGCCTTGCTGAGCACTCGTGTGTTTCCACTGGCAGAGTTCAGGCAAGAGGAAGTGTTACATGAGAGCTTTCTTTTAAAAAAAACAACAAGCTTTTGCTGTAAAAATGTGACTAAGCAGTGGTAAGCACCACAATGTTTCACATGGTTAATGTGAGACTGCTTAACTTTTATCAAATGGGAAGGGAAGGTGACGACTAAATCAGCAATCAGTTTACTGTCAGAAATGATGTTCATGCAAGAAATGCTAATGTTCTGATAAATATTTTAACTTTATAGAGGTTACTGGTTTGTTTGGAAATAATGGAAGATATGTAATTAACTTTGTGTCCACTGTATTTATGGCACAGTAGCAGAACAGGAAAATAAACCACTGCTAGAGAAAGCCTGTCATGACAGCAATACTAATTGAGACTGTAGCACAGTATTTTGTAAACTTGGGCCAAAGCTACGGTAGAGATTTGTAAGCAAAACCAATATATCCGGAAGTACTGTTGCTACATTAATTATAGAGGAAATGGTGGGCTTGTAATGTTTAGTCAGTCTTTGATACAGAGAGGCTGCCCAACTGATAGTCATCATGTTGGTATATTTTCCTCAACGTATTAGTCACAGATGGCAGCTGTGGCTGTCATCCTGCCAGTCTTGTTCTTGCATTTACTTTTATGTGTTGTTTTTTTCTGATAACAAGAACAATAGCAACTTTATTTTTATAGCACTTTTCAAAAAGACATAACATCAAGAAAATCCAGTGATGAGACTAAAATAAACTGTTACCAACTGAAACTTTGGCAAATGAAATTAAAAGAATAAAGGACAAATGGAAAAAAAATGTAAGTCTAATTTGTTTTTCAAAGGGGTTTAATGAGGTAGGACAGAAAAATAGTCAGGAACCAATAGATACTTTACAGTGTTTCCCTCAGTATGTTGTTTAGCTGAGGTGGTAGGACACCTAAATCCTGGCGTGTCTCGTACTCTGATCAGTTTAGTCAGTAGATGACAGACTTGCTGTGTGAAATAGCCCCTCTCTTTTTTCCCTAAAGGTTTCTGTTGTATTTCATAAAAGTTTATTAATTTATCTTAATGTTAGTGGACGTGTTCTTTGTTTAAGATGAGGTGGCCCACATCTGCATAAAACACTGCATTATGTGCCTCCACTGTTAAACGAACAGGTAACCATTGTAGGAATGCTTAAATTGGGGTTTTCTGCATGTTTCTATTAGATCTAAGGAGTCTTACATGATAGACCTATCACTGACCTATGTCTTACCTTTTAGGCTAATCATGTTTTTTTCCCTTCTGTGTTTTCAGGACCAGCAGCCTTTTGCCAATGCTCACAATGTTCTGTCCCGTTCACACTCTCGACCCAACATGCTGAACAAAGTGGAGCATGCCCAGCAGCGCTGGAGGAGGCAGGTCCAGGAGCAGAGGAAGTCTGTGTTCGACCGCCATGTTGTTCTCAGTTAAACTGCCCTGCGAGCAAAAGTTACTTGCGGAGCAAAAAAACAAAACAAAACACTGTGACGGAGCCCTCAGTTTATATCGCTTCCTTTCTCTCATTTGTGGTTTGTATCTCATCAAGTTTGACACTTCCGAGGTGAACATGGTGAAGAAATCTGAATCTGTAGAGCAGCAGTCCCTGGCAGGTGTTTAATCAAAGCTGGGGACCCTTATTTAGTCTGCAGGCAGCACAAGAGATTACAGTGAATTCATTTTTACACAATCTTGAATGAACAGTCTTAAATAGCGTTTCCAAAAGCAGAATTTCCTCTCTGCCTGCCGTCTAGTTTGCAGAAGTGCCAAGTCACCAGAGAATTTGCTATGAAAAATTTGATGATTAAAAAAACGTGAGATAAAAATAAATCCTGGGGGGTAAATATTTTATTAACATCCTCTAACTCTTTCTGGCCACAGCTTCAGGTGGACTCCCATCAGTCCAAAGCCGACCAGTCTTTCAGTTCTACAGGCCAAACTGGCTTTCAGAGTAAAATAACCACTCGTCATGGCTGGATAACTGGACCAGCCTCCTGGCTGCAGTAATGATCTGTTAACATGTAGCTGGTGGCTATTTTCCACCCAAAACCTAATATAACTTGAAATACTGCTCTCACCACAGGAGAAAGGAAATAGTGTAAAATATAAATCTTTCAGCCGTCTGCATGTTTTATAATAAATCTTTTATAAATGTGTTTTCAATCCTTCATTCCTACCATAATGTGTACTGTCCGAAACTGGTGTGAAATCCATCATTTAATGCATTACATTAAATTTGATATTTGAAAGTAGTTTCACTGAACCTTGTTACTGAAACCGATGCAATTTCTTGGTGATGTCATAGTAAACCTAGCTGTGCTATTGATCCTCATCTGTTGAAGACACTATTGAAATCGGTGCCCTCTTCAACTGCCTGAACAAATCTAATGACTAGTCTTTTATTTTGGTACTTCTGTGGGCTTGGTCTAACATCAGTTCCATTATGAAAACCTGTGTTGTCTAACAGGCAGCATTATTATGACAGAGGTGTTATTCCGAGTTCAAAGAAGTTGATTTTGTGTATATTGGGGCTGTGTACGTGGGCCGAGTGGATAAAGAACCAATGTTGGGAGACCTATGAAAGTGTTCTTAACTATTGTATACTGTATGTGATGCCTTTAACTTTGAAATAAATTTATGTAATATTTGTGATTCATGCATTTGTAATGTGCTGAAGTTTCTTCATTCTTTACATTAGCTGCAGGCCTAACAAGGTGTGTTTCCCAGTTTGTACAGCTGTAAGTGCATTTGACACAAAATTCCTCATCACCATTATGAGAAATGATACGCAGATGCATGAAATGTCATAGCATATTCATTGCTTTTACTGTGTGATGTGCACAGTGCTGGATTAACCCGCTGTGGTGTCCCAGGACAAAAAAATAAGCTCTATGCCTAAATTGAGAACAGCACAGAATTGTTTCAGGATGTACATCAACTAAAATATTTAAGGTATTAAAACTGGATTTGGACTTAAGGCCCTCTTATAAGACCTTATAGGGCTTTTTATACTTTCTGTTCACTGTGTTAGCAATTCGACGCTGTCAATGGAAAAATACTGTATAGGGACTCAATACAATTTCCTATACAGGCATGTTTACAGTTTAATTTGGATAAAAGTACCTCAAATAACCCCAGCATGTCATGACTAATGTTGCTTTTCTTAACTCAAAAACATCTGGAAACACTTGGGAACTGGCCAGTTAAACTCTTCATTAACATCTGTTTAACTTAACTGTGGCTACATTAATTTGTCTGCAAATGTTTAATAACCCTCAGTATCTTCTTTTTTTATTAAGCAAAGTGATTTCCATACAGCCGCGTCATCATTTCCTGTGCAGTCCACTTTTTCCTTTTTTTCCCTTCCTACAGTTATACGGAGGAGACTCTTTTTCCGCAGAAAAAAAGAGTCAATTTTCAGGCTGCACAGACAGAAAGCGACACAGGCTCTGTTGAAGAATGGATCACTGAACAAGCACTGCAACAACACAGAGAGACAGGTAGGAGTTTTGTTTCTGCTCATTAAATGTTGTGTGTATAGAAATGTAACGAAATTTAACCTTTTAAAGTCACTTTTTTTTTGTTCTGTAGCATCTTTAGAAAGTTGAGTTCAAAAGAAAAGATGGAATATCCCTTTTTGTTTTATAGTCCGTTGTATTGTTGACATGATTAACATGACTGAGCTCAAAGTTATTCATGGACGCTGACTTTGATCGATTTTGGTAAACTATCTAATCCGCTGTTTGATGTTTAGGGGGGAAAGTAGTTCTTCTCAGTTTATGCTGCATTTGCGTTGGTGAGCCTACAGGGGGCGCCTCCGCCTTTGAATTTGATCCAGCTAAAGAACCAATGTCTTTGCACTCTCCTTCAGACATTGTTGATACACCCACATGTGTTTACTTTTCCCTTCATGTTCCTACAAGTTTCAGTTCAGTTATTTTTTTATGTCTTTCTGAGACAAACCCATCCTACACACACGCACACATGCGCACACACACTGTCATGCACACACTCCGGTGTATGAAACATTACACTTATACACTACATTTGCCTTCAAGGTTTCTGAGTTAGTAGTCAGACTGATGTTGTAGCTGCTGTGTGGCGAAAAGCTAAAAATGCCACGAGATAAAGGACTGTCCTTGAACTACACTCCACTTGTTATGGAGTGAACATTGAAACATCTGGTTTTCAGACAAAACATCCCAGTTCAAATGATTCTGTCATTAATCAAAGAATATCCTGGTTGGTTCTTTATTTAATTACTTTTTTTTCTCCCTTATTGGGTGTTTTTGAGTTTTCAGTGAATTGGTGATTAGTACTGGTGCACATTGTAACAACAAGATAGAGAGTTCCCAGTTTTAATAAGAAAAAAGGACACATCCTCCTTCCTTACCAACACATACACTTAAGGTTGTCAGTATTATTTCAGTGTTATTTTTTATCCTAAGTGAAGATAGATGGATGGAAAGATGCATTTGATAGCAGTTTTCTCCATGGGACAAAAAAAAAACAAAAAAACAAACAAACCCCCCAAAACAGTCAAAACAGGTTTGAAATGTGCCCGAGGCTGTAAACTCTTGAATAATCAAACAGTTTACATTCCTGGTTATTGTCTCTGAACTACCACACAATAGCAACAGTAACATTGTGCAAAGCAAGAATGTTTTGCATTCAGATATTATTAAAAAATGAAGTAGTTGTTACATTATATTATTTTAGCTGCTCTGTCTGGAGACAGCGTGCGGCTTATTTTCTTCAGTTTTAAAGAGGAGAGGATGTCTTTACTCGACAGCTTGTGTCTTCTCTGTGAGTGCTGTCAGACTGTATCTCAGGCCCGTGAGCCGCAGTGTTGACTAGACATGCTAGCCTGACTCAGCTTAATCCTGGAGTTTAAGAGCGACCTCAGGTCTGTTTTCTGAAACCCGAGACGGTGTTTATTGCACCAAATATATTCGTATTACAAATGCAAGCAAATAAATGTGCAGTGACGTTGACTTTTTGCTGTTCTCTTCTCAAATGGGCTCAATATTTCCAGACTTCCCTTGAACCCCCTCAGAACATCCAGAAGCTGAAAGAAAAGATCTGAGGTGACTTTTTGGAGTGTAGGTGGAAAAATCCCCATAGAGCTGCGGGATAATCCCCTTGAATGTTTGAGGATTTGGGATTCACAGTGGATCCTTAACAAACACACATATGGTTCAGGGATTTTATTTGAGAAAATCAACACTCACTCCCTTGTGACTGTGGCTGTAGCAGGTGAGTAATCATGAGAATGGGAAGCATCAGAGCCCTGCAGTCAATCCTAAAACTTACTTTTGAAATAATAATGGAGCCCGGCATCATACTGTAGAGAGTCCTGTCATGGATGTAAGGATAGCATGATGTATGTGATTATATACTGCATGCTATGCTTTGATTTGAACTTTGTTTGATGCTCCCGTCTCATTGCAAGAAGAGGATGTGGCTTTTAATGAGAACTACAGATGGCTCTGCAATCAATGGAAACAATGAATACCGTGAGAGGATAAACTTAGATTACTTTCTGGTGAAGCATCCCACAAAAAGTAGTCAGCGTCTCTGTCTTTTGTGCTCAGACAGTGAGGATTCGCAGTGTTTTCAGGAAGGACACTCTTTTTTTTTTTTTATGAGACCTTGAGAGGTTTTGAGTGGGTCTGAGAAAAGCTGCACAGTGGCAGAGCTGTATAGGCTTCCTGCTGACTTGATGTTACGAACTGTGATGACGGATGTCTGAGTTTTGTGACTTCCTCTGTTCCCAAGTCTGTGGGATGATAAGACACCCCCGAGAGACTGACTGAAAGGAGCAGAGGAGCCAGAGTGAGGGGCATGCAGGATTTATGGATGGGTAGTGCTTCAACATTCGGTGTAAAGATGTCAATGATGCAACACAGAAAGATAAAAAAGGATTTCGTGTTCGATATCATGAGGTTTGTGTTTAGTTTGCCTGATATATTTGGTGCTGAGTTTGACAGTTCAATATTTACCTTGGAAGCAAAACAATCTCCTCTTAACATCCGCTTACTTTCTTGTTCTGGAGCTTTTAACCCTATCACGCAGTCTTCATCAGCAGATGTAGGTGTAGGTGTTCAAACTTAATATTAGTTAAGGAGTTACTGACAACTTCCAACAATTTCTAATTGTCCAGCAAACAAAACACCAAGGTTTAAATAGAGTGAAACTTAATGATAAATCATCTTCAAAAAGTTATTAAAAATTCAGAATTTCTAGGTAATTCATGTGTTAACAGTAATCCCTTTATTTAAGATGATCCCTGTCATGTAATCCCTACAGTGCAGATGGGTTTTGTTTGGTTTGATCTGTGGGGTTTTTGAAGGATTAGCTAGAAAACGGTTTCTCTTTAGAAATGTGTTTTGTTTATGTCTTGCTTTTGTCTTTTATTGTGAAGCAGTGTGGTGTATGATCTAGAGAGGTGCTATGTAAATAAACTTTACTCACTTAAATTTTACAGTGAACAGAGAAGCGGAAGCATACTATAGAAGTTTGGAAGTCATCGGTCTTTCTCATCGCGTTGTTGTCTGGTATAATTTTCTTTAGGTGTTTGTGGAAATGTGTCCAAATGAACACGCACAGTCTGAAATGATTTACATGAGGTGACATTACAAAGATGCTCTTTATTATTCAGTGAATGCTGCAGAACCGCAGCACAGAGAGAGTTAAGTGGTGTAATTTGTTTGGAGTTAACTCAAACCTAGAGGGGATATTACATTTAGGGTGAATATTTTCATTTTTGTGGTCACCTCAAGTTTAGACCTGTGGTTCAGCCTCCGAGGCAACGGCACTGTAAAATATGTTGAGAGATATGCAGTAGTGGAATGTAACAACACACATTTACTAAGTTACTGTCCTTAAAGAGTAACTTAACACTTGGCTGAAAAGCAGTGTTCTGCCCTCTCTGATTAAAAGTTTCAAGCCTGTTTCACCGTTGACTACACCCATTGCACCTGTAACCACATCCACAAGTGATGTCATGGGGCCCTGGAGTACACCTCTACATCACTGCAGCAAGGTGACAAGTTAAACCACAGGAGGTCAGCAAAAACAAGATTATCAGGGGGTGTTAAGTTGTTTAAGAATAAACGACCCTCTCAATAGCTATGACATTAAAATGCCAAAAATATAATATTTATAATAATTAATAATATAGCAATTATGCTGCATAATAAGTACATTTATTTTAGATACTTTAAGTACATTATGCTTATAATACAAGTACGAGTGATAGTAAGATTATTATGCATGATCAGTGGTGGAATGTAACTAAGCACATTTACTCAAGGAGGTACTTTTGAGGTACTTGTACTTTACTTGAGTATTTTCATTTTCTGCCACTTTATACTTCTACTCCACTATAATAGAGAGATATTGTACCTTTTACTTCACTACAATTATTTGAAATCTTTAGTTACTAATTACTTTACAGATTCAGATTATTCATACAAAATCCACCAATCAAATGTTATATATTATTATAGATTAAACTACACAGCAGTATATAAAGTTATAAAAATATACCCACCTTTACCAGCTGTTATACGTAGTTATATGTACATGAATATATAAACTAATAATATACATTATTCTGAAATGGGCCATTCTGCATCCTGAGTACTTTACGTGTATTTTGTACTTATTCAAAACTTGGTCAGTGTCTACATGCATGGCTCTATGTGCTGCTTGGTCACACATTCATCTCTGCCAAATGAAAGGCATCTTTGTGTGGGTGAAATGTATTCCTACT
This sequence comes from Maccullochella peelii, assembly GCA_002120245.1. Classification (NCBI taxonomy): domain Eukaryota; kingdom Metazoa; phylum Chordata; class Actinopteri; order Centrarchiformes; family Percichthyidae; genus Maccullochella; species Maccullochella peelii. Next base: position 121,590 of record LKNJ01000569.1, read on the forward strand.
GACCTGTGGGCCAGTGGAGGGTTTCAGCATGACAATGTGTGCTGGCAATGCTGGCAACATGTTTTCACCCCATCAGCAGCCTTCAACTCGTGAATATTCATCCACACTCCTCAGCCCACCGGGACAATAAACAAAGGAGAGGGAGAGAGAGACTGAATGCCTGTCTGAGGAGGGCAAATCCCGAGAAAAGTGGGGGGCAAACAACCCGTTTCCATGGTAACAAGTCCTGCCTTCCAGTCTGCAGCAGGCTGTGAGAGGGGAGGCAGGAGGTTTTTTTTTTTTCTTTTCTTTTTTTTTGTCGGTTTTGGTTGGAAAGACATAAGTCGGAGTTTATTGAGAAGGGCAGGTAAAGCAGCCAAAGTGTTTCAACGCGTAGAAGAAACGGGATTTGTGCGTCGCAAAGGGGATTATAATCTGAAAATGTCAGCCGCCATGGATGTGAGGAGAAACTCGGAGGTAAAAGCCGCCTGCTTTTTGAACCGTTATAGGCGAGCTAACTTTACAGCAGGAGGGTTCAACTTTTAGCTAGTTTAGCGGTAGGAAACCGGTAGGCAAACTACCGAAAACAAGGGTCCGAAAAAAACACTAACAAATGTGTAAAGGTGTCGTAAAAAAATTGCAAGGTGCGTTTAAATGTAGCCTTAATCTCCATGTGACCATATTTGGTCATCGACATGTTAAACGATGAAGTGCAGTAAGCAGGCTAAAACACCAGTGTGTGTGTGTGTGTGTGTGTGTGTGTGTGTGTGTGTGTGTGTGTTTTTCAGCTGACCCTTTGAATGAAGAAAAGTGTCCCAGCGGATACAAAGCAGTACACCAAGTTATCGCTTAAACATCCAAAAAGTAAAACGAGCAGATAAGCAGAAACCGCACTCAAAGATCAGACCTCTCTGAAGTGAACTCACTGTGGACTTGTTGTAGTCCGGACTCGTTTTGTCTTTGGGAGATAAAACCCACATGAAACAAAATGTCTGAACTTTAAATTTGTGCTGTATAGTTTGTCTTACATGCTTATGGCACATAGTTTATACAGAATTTATACAAGATTGTACACATGCAGTTTTCTTTGTTAATGCTGTATGTAGGCTACTGTATGCAGTGTACATAGGTATAGTACAGAGACCTATGTACTGTTTGACACACTGTGCTTGCCATGTACAAAACGAAGATTTAAAGAAGGCAGTAATTATGGAAAATTAGGACAAAACACACATACTTTATTACTTGAACTGTAACGAAAAAATCTGGATCATGTAACACATGATAGCCTATGTCAATCTGGTGCAGATTTAAACATTTCAAACACATCCAATTATTAAAATAAAAACACAGTCAAACCTTTAAAACAACACTAGCAAAGGCATGCTCTCAAGTTTAAATATGGGAAGCTTTGCGTTTATCATGAATGTTTGTATGAGTTTTCTTAACAGATTACAATTTAAATCCTTATCCTTATCCGCTATAATGCAAAGCCTGGAGATGTGATTGCTTTTATTTCACTCTTTCTTTCCCTTAAACGCTTTCTATTGTGCAGATCAAACAATGACCTTCCCCTCTCCCTGGACAGGACTGTCAACACAAAGCTATTGAGGGAATTCTCCATTCACTTTAACAGGAGTGAGCCTGGCCTATCACCAGACACTTTTAAAGGGGCTGTTGTTCACTTAACATCACAATGAAAGTAATTTTCCTCCTTCCTTGTGCTATCGATCCATCCAGGTAGTTTTGGTGTGATTTACTGAGGATCTTAAAAACTGAACAATGTCTCTTTGCAGAATCATTTAACTCATGATAATCCACATCTTGTTGGGAACAGCTTCATTCTTCTGGGTAAAAAAAGTATAGCTGTCATATATATTTATAAAGAGAAATTGCTGTTGAGTTTTTCCAAATTTACTTGACATGACATTCAATGCCGTTGGGTGTGTTGTATAGGGGCTGCAGCCAAGGGCTCTAAAACTTGGCAAATCACGTTCAAAATGTGTGTGTGTGTGTGTGTGTTTGTGTGTGTGAACAGCGCTTCAGGTAAGAGTGAACGTTTTGTGTTTTTGAGTGATCTGTCCCTTCGAGGATGATTGATTGTTGATGATTAGTATACTGCAAGAAATCTCAGCAAATCTTAAAACATTTGAACTAGGCGTTGGCAAAACATTTCATCCAGTATGAAGTTAGAGGCCAGTTATTTAATTAACATGTTTACCTACTCTATTAGTGATGTCTGAAGTAGTTGCTGTTGTTCCCTCAGGAGATGCAAGGTGGTAATTTGAGCAGCCTTTTCATCATTGTGGTGATGGATTGATGGAATTGTTATGTCTTGTTATCCTGTTAGGGTCTTTGCTAAGTTGAACTCAGGTGCGTGCTGCATCATCAGTACTTTACTTCACACTCATACACTTAAACACATGCTCGAGAGTTGCTTACTGTTAGAGTCTCACACTTTTGGCCGTAGAAAAGCTCTGGAGGAACAGTTTTGTTCAGGGTCTTGCTGAAGGGAACCTCAGCCGCAGCCATTTAGAGTGGAGAGTATTTCTATATAATTTCTTCTAAGAAGATTTCTCCGTTGGGTATCTACTCAAGTGGTGTTCAGGTCACAAGACCACCTCCCTTTCCCTTAACTTTACCCCCAAGCTCAAAGTTATCAACCACTGACAAAGAATGCTTCTTAGAGATAGATAATGAAATCTACTTTCTCTTTTCATTGCCCCTCATGATTCATCCATCCTGATGTTCAGTTATATTTGTAAACTAAGCTACAAGTGCCTGGCTGTAGTATGTGGTTGTATTGTGGCACAGTTGAAAATCAGATTCAAGATCTATGTAGACCTATTTTCCGAAATGTCTGTTGTGTTGCTGTTTTGGTTATTCATCTGTCTTTTTTCTCTCGAAAGACAAGTTTGACTCGGTTTGCTGATTTGCCAGTGCTAGCTACTGTCGATCACTTGTATGACTACACTTATAGGTTTACAGTCTCTAACTTTGCTTTGACGCTTGTTGCTATAGATGGTTTTCTACACTGTAATTTAACGTTACGTTAGCTAACGTTACTTTCATTAGAATGAAATGACATAACGTGAATAAAGGTGACTAAACGTTACATGAATAAAACTTTAATACATTTCCTTGTCTGGGAAGAATTTCATCGGCAATGGTGGTTGTTTAACAATGAAAACATCAACTGCCTTGATCCCAAACTACTTCACGACGTTATCAAACTACGTCAATTGTTATTGTTTTGATTGAGAGACCCCTTGCGGCAGAAATTACATATTGTTGACTCGATGCAGATGGCATCTCTTTATTGACATTTCTTTAGGTTTACTGTAGAGTAATAATAAACCGGCAGCCACAATGCAATTTAACTTGTGCATGTCACATTATAAGCAGTTCTCTCTATGCACTATGCATTCAGTTAGGTGTAATGATTTAATGGTATCGCCATGTCAACATTAACATGACATGAGATGTTCTGCCATCATTTATTCAGGAAGTTAGTTCATCTAACAGTGCTTGCTCACATACATGCACTTCACCATCAGCTCTGAGGTCTGAATACAAACACTGTCAGCTGTGTTTGTGAACCTCTCAGCTCGTAAACACTTGTCAGAACCTGTTGATCTTCAGAATAAATGGTGCATGCTTTTTCTTGCCGTTTGTAAATCCTCTTTATAAAGTAGACAGCCTATAACCTATAATAAATTACTAGTGGCTTTGTCTTGGAGGAACCTAATTTCCATTAATCAGCACACCTTGACTTGCACGTACAATTCCATACAATTGAATCCAACGAACTGAAGCTACTTCTTTATCTATATAAAGAGTAGTAATGCTAATGTAAACTTTGGAAGTCAGAGGACAGTCTGAAGTGAGTTTCCATTTTGTTTCATTTGTTTTTCTTTGTATTTTGAATTTGTGCATTAGAAAGTCTGAATGACAAAATAGGTAATTTGACCCATATACTGAAACTGTTCCACAAACAGCTCATTTTAGTCTTTTCTGTTCTAGGGTTAAGTTAAGTTTACCCGACTACTCGGTTAGGGAAAGATCACCTTTATGGTCAAAGGAAAACAATGATGCTGACATTTTATGACTGGGTGAGGTGGAAAAGGAGAGTTTTAGCAAAATAGTGATGGAAACAGATTTTTGAATAAGTGATGACATTGCAGGTCCTCTTCCCACTTTTTATCTTCTTGTACTGTCTTCATAATATTTACATAACAGTTGTTTATGGAAAAACACATTGAAATATTCCATTTCATCAAAAAACAAAAAATCCAGTCTTAGCTTAAAATCTTTAACCTGTTTGAAGCTGGTAAACATCGACAAATATGCTAATTGTAGAGAAAATGAAATGAGCAACAACACATGTGATGTACAAGTTATCATTGTTTTTGTTGGCTTTAAGGCAGAGGCAAACAAGAATACATCGTATCTACTTTATGTCCTTGGAAAAGTCAAAGACTGTGTCAGAGGTCAGCTCTGTGACACAAATTCTAGCCCCCCTGCCACAGCTCAGATGGATATAAGCCCGTTTTCCACATGCCTGCCTCTGCAGCTGTGCATGCTCATATCTAGGTTACACAGAAGGGTTTTTCCTCTTTTCCACAAAGAGAAAATATCCCATGATTACTCTGAAAAGAAAAAGCTGAAATGGCTAAAAAAGGAGATAAAAAAAGATTCCAAGAATTGATACCACCTGGTCAATTGAGCTATATAGTGGCAGCATGGTGAACCATGTGGTAGAGTATGGGGGTAATTATATAGGTATGGCTATGGGAAACTGCCAGTAGCATCAACCTTGGTGGTTTTCTTTTGCATAGAGACACATTGAGGCTGTCAGAGCATTAAACTGCTATTCAGAGACAGCAAGTTATATACATCCAGAGTATAATACAGTCAGTCTTTTACTTTCAGCTGAGAGGTTTTGCTTTTCCATCATGTTTGGCCTGCAATGCAAAATACAAGGTTGTATGTGTGTACACCTCACATGTACGGCTCTTATGTGTGTGGAAGTATTATCCAGGGTTGCAATTCAGATCCCACAATGCTCAGTTTAACATGATACAACTCAACAAGCTCAAGTCTCTTCTCGTCTTTAGTGGACAAAACTGGTCTTTCTACAGATATCGGAACAATGGGGTGGATCAGTGTGTGGGCTCATGTCTACCAGCAAGTTGTGACGTCTGGAAAGAGTTGAGAATTTGCACAGACTTTCACTCTTCCTTTCTGCATTGCTTCTTGGCTGCCTGTAATGCTCTGCGGTGCTTTTTAAAAACCTTGAAGTCAGGTTGCTGATACAGCAGAAACCGAGAACCAGGTCAGCCAGAAAAGCAGAGTAACAAGAGACAGAAGAAGACGGTATTAGCGTCTGTTTATGGAGCTGTTGTGTCTGCTACTGCGTGTTTCAGGATAAACAAAGATCTTAAACTGAACCCAGTCACAGGTTAATGAAAATTTGTCCACCATGACGTCATAAAAATGTTACATAAAATCATGCCGCGCTCTAATAGTCTGAACATCAAGTGCCAGGTGCATATTTGAGTGTAGTCTTTATTGAATGAAAAAGAAGCTCTTGGAATCAGCTCCAGGTGTTTCTTCTCCTCTCCTATACTTTCTTTCATCCTCTGAAAACATTCTTTTATATTTTGAGTGCAGCCGTGGTCTGTTGGATAGGGCAAATATTAGTACATTCCTGCATGTTGTGGAGAGAACCGTGTATCAGATGATCTGTCAAATGTGACGGGGCCAAGGACGTATGGACTCTTTTGAAAGATATTTCATCTAATAGACTCTCTTTCAAACACACACATGCACACACAGCTGATAAAAGACTTACTTTTTAACCACATCTCCCTCTCAAGGACGTATTGAACACAAAGGGCTCTTTTATTCCTGTCCAAATAGTCTAATGGAGACACTGTTGTAGTCCCATTTCATGAATATGCTCTTGTTGCTGAGGAAAATATGCGTCATTGATATGCCTCTCATGTAATCAATTCTAGACATGAACATGACAAAACCAGCAAAAACCCTGACATGGCTAAGCTAGGTCATTAAGATGATGGTGTTGAATGTCTTACATGGACTGTTTGGCTTTTGGGATTTGTTTTTAAGTCAGAGCCAAAGACAGACAAACTCATCTGGGATTTGGGAGCAAATGTTGTTAAATTGCTTGTTTTTTTAGGAGTGTTGGCGTTTAAAGTAGAATAGTTGCGTATTCTGTCAAGATACAATGACATGTGTCAAGTGTCAACCTGTCTGTGTGTTAGGCTTACATAGAAAACAATGGGTCCGGGTGTTTTGACATGCGTCGTATGCTTCCAGTGTGTGTTGCCCATTATACAAACTCATGTTTGTTACCTGACCTGGTTGGTCAGTTACATTTTCAATGCAAACCATCAACGATGAGGTCAAACGTCATTAACAAAACACTTCACTCTGTTGTCTACAAACTTAAAGCTACTCTTATCAATATTTCTATATTAACAATGGATCAGATGGATAAGTGTAAAAGGTGTTGCAGAGAGAATTATAACGCGACTCTGCAGTTCCCCTCAGGTCTACAGAGCGTTTCAGTGTTTTTCAGATTATTTCAGATTATAGGCCCGCAATTTAATGTTTTGGTTCACTTTCACCGTTCTCATTACTGTTGTTTCCAGCTGCTGCATCCAGCTGTTTTCATCAAAAAAACACAAAAAAACCACTGTACACTACCTGCTCAGCACCAAATGGCAGACAGACACAGTTAGCGACTAGCTAGTGTACATAGTGGAGCATTTAGCAGCTAAAGAGCCAGATGTTTTCCTCAGGAGTTAGTGGAGACCAAAAACAGAGCTAAAATGAGAGTGAATATTGGACTTACATCCATGACGTGGTTACAAACACAACTCCAAATAAGTGATAATGTTGCTCCGTATCTGCTGGATGTGAAAATAAGCAACAATCTTACAAGATTGCCATATCAACTTTATCAATAAGAACTGCTGAAGAACCTTGCACTGTGCAAGCTTAAACTCTAAAAGATTTTATCCTAGGAGATATTGTGAAGCATGCACATATGTATTTGGCAAAGTATTTTTATTTGAGAAACATATTGCATATTTTCTCAAACAGCAACAAAATCTTCTACAAACTATTTTCTTCACTAACACCCTCAGGTCAAAGTCGGCCCACATACATTAATGTCTTTTCGTGCTCTGCCTCATTCTGTGAAACACCAAACATTCAACACCAATAAATGTCAAGTGTGTCATCAAGACACAGCCTCCCAACAGCATGGAGCTATTGACTTCTCACTGTTGACTGTTAGCTTGCCTTTGGCTCTGACATCTCAAGAGAAAATTTGTGTTGAATCTGGTTGAATGCACTTTAAAGGTACTCTAGAGCTTTCTTAGAAGTGGTTGTTTACAGCCAGTGATTTTGTGTAGGGAGATGGTATCAGACGACCTCAGGAAGTCAGTTGGCTAACGCCGTGCTGTTTACACTGAAAGTCCATCTTGGGCCTCTGTGACTCATTGATTGTAGCTTTCTCTGTCCAGAAAATAGAAAATGATGAATTTATACAAACAAACATTGCTTTCAACTTAATATAATTTAAGTGTGTAGAGCTGACATCATTTAAAATGTTAACAGCGCTTCGCTCCTGGCAGCTGATTGCAGTTTTTTCTCTAATCGTTTGCTTTAAGGTGTTACAAATTGAAATGACAGAAACTTCCATGTTTTCAGTCAGAGAGAATATTGAATGTCACCTATAAAAACATACAAGATTGTGTCAGCAGGTATTAATTAGAACTAATATTTTATGCAGCTGGCAGTGTGTCTGAATTTTATGTAAGCAGAATATTTTCATTAGGTTTAATTTAGAGTAATATGAAAGATTGTATTTCTAATGTTCTGCTTATTTTTATTTTTGTTTTAGCTTTCCAGAATGATTTGTTTTGTTTTATCATGCAATCGTGGATAAATTATTTAGCTAATTTTGTTCAGTTTGGCTATCCAAACTGTGTTTTTCACAGGACAATCCTCAATGCAACCAGTGCATTACTTTGAGTATAATTTTCTTCATAGTTCACAGACTAACAACAGGACTGTACTGGAGAGTTGTACGCGGGACAGGACAGCATCATTCTTTGAAAATAATGATGCATGCCCCGTCCTCTTGGCACAGTCCACAGTTACAGGAAATAGCTGACAGCAGGAATGCTCCCCCTCTCTCCTCATCTGTCTCTATAGGACTCAGATCCACTGCTGGTTGGCTGGCTTCTTCATACAACAACTTCCTGTAAACAAGTCAGGCTGCCAAGCACCCTCCCATCCTCCACCTCTGATCCCTAGGGATCTCCATTTGACCTCCTTATGCACCAGAACAATCACTTTGAGCCCACTTGGAAGGGTCATTGCTGCATTTAAAAAGTGATTTTCAGGGGCAATGACCTGCAGTTTGAAGGGACGGTTTACCTAACTGCTGGTCTAATTTGAGATTAAGTCCAGGAAATGTTTATTATAAGGAAGATTTTTTTCTGTTGTTATCTGCAACACACAGCTAGATATTAGTGCTAGACCAATAAATTGGGCTAATGAACGCTCAATATTAGCTTATCGCAGATATATATTGGTATCTGCGTATATGTTGGCCGGACAGCCAAAGATGTGATTGCGGTAATTTAGATTAGCATCTTCATTACATCGTTTGTCCACCAGAGAGCACTGACAAGTTTATTTTTCAACTACAAAGTGCCACACTTAGTATATATTGTGGACACAATTAAAAAAAAAAGTCAGGGATTATTAAAAAATGTTTGTTGTGTCTTCATGTAAAAAAATCACTTTCGGGCGATATACCTTTATCAGATTTGTTTTAAACTCTGTCACGAGGAATAAGTGAGCATGTTGTGATTTATTTGCACTGAGTCTTTAATGAGGCTATTACCAGTCTCTGTTAACCACCGCTGCTTTTACACTGTATAAAAGCCTTCCCCTGCAGTTAATTAAGTGTCTGCAGCCACCTGAAGGCAGCCTCTGAAATGAACATGTTGTGCTGAAGTGCAGTGCCAGGCACACGATGATCCATTGTGGTGACCTTGATTAAATAATACAAAACAAACACACACAGGTAGCTGCAAAATAACTATAAACCTTAATGTCTCTGCACACATCAAACTGGTCATTTTAAACTCTGTGTTCTCCTTGTTTATGCATTACAAAACCACCAATGGGGTAGTAGCCATGTAAATAATGGCCTTCTTTCCAAATTTCCTCATTGGCTATAATTCAAATGTAGATCAGGAAATGTTGTCAAGCACAATAACTACTCTTCTACTGTACTCTCATGTTAATCTGTGATTGAGTCAAATTTAGGGTTGAGAGTGTTAGAACTTCAAGTCAAGCTAATGGCGACTATAGCATTATAGTACTTTATTAAGTGCATCATTTCCTATAACAATCCTATTGCTATTATTGTTCACCCTTTGATGCCAAGTCTGACCAACATTAAACCCAGGTGCTGAGCAGAGCTGCAAAGCCAAGTCAAGTAACATGAGCTGGCCTGTTTACACTGATGTCTTGGGCCCTGGCTGTGGTCTTACAGGAATGTTGGCCATCTTGTTTTTTTGATGTGGTTTTGGATTAAAGTCCATGTTCATGAGTCTAATTCCATTTAATATTTTAGTGATAAATTTCTAATGAAACTCATTGACAAACCCAAACAACCTTAGAAGAGTTTTAGTTTTATGAGTTCATGTTTGTTTTTGTTTTTTTGCTTATTGAAATGCGTGGAATGCTGCAGCTTTTGAGTGTTTCACATCCTTGTGTTTGTCCATCAGGTGAGTGGGCGGTTTGCAGACAAACATGACTGCCAACAAGAGTTCGAAGGCTGTGCCTCGTGCAGCAGAGGGTAAAGCTCCCCGGGACGTCCCCTACAGGTCAGTGACATCTGGGACAGGGGCGGGCTGGTTAATGTGCACTTCCAGTCATATGACATGGTTTTAGAGTATCCATCTGACTGGATGTTTTGTTCTTTTGATTTGAAAGAGAAACAAGTGCTGTACTTATCAGTTCATTCATTCGCGACCACATCTCTCCATCGATGATCACTCTGTAGTAGTTTTCTTTTTTTTTTTTACTTATGGAAAAACAACACCAATGATTGTCAGTGATGATAAGACTTCCAAAGCTTTTGCAAATAGGATCCTGTATCCTGGACAAGGGCCCCATCCAACTCTGAACTGTGAGTAGTGAGCTGAAGCTTGTGTTAGCATGTTGAGAGCTGACAATGTCCCGTTGGGAGAATAAAACTAGCTTTGGGAATGACATGTGATATTGAGAGTATTCATTCTTACAGTTTATCATCCTGTCCATTTCTTACCAAGCGCTTTCTTTAACCAGAAGGTCTTCTTAGGAACAGACAGACTGGTAAGAAAAGATTTAGTCTTATCTCACATACAGTAGTTACAGGTGATCATTGTATTTGACATCTGTGAAATGCAGTCTGTGTTCACACTGTCATGCCACCTTGTGACAGTCTGATAGCTGATTTTGAGCAAGATGATTGTTAGCCATGGTGCTGCTATGGGTATTCTAATATGTAACAATGCTACTGTTTGACTGGCAGTGGTGGTAAACACACACAGATAATATTTCTTTATACTGCAAAACATAGTGTAACCTGTGGCAGCTGGTTTCTGTAATTGCTTGTGGTGTAAATTAGGCCTACTGGAAGTGGCAAACCACACAAATGTTAATAATAATGTTAATATTATGATGTAGATGAATGGCATTCATTTGCTGGTAAATGTGCATGTTTACCACAGAGTTGTCAAATGTACACTATTCCCAAGGTAAACTTGGTGAATGTAAATGTGAGGGAAGCACTAATCACAGTAGCCCAAAGCTCTCTTGCTGTGCTGGCTGCATCCCTGTAAGGTGATAATGGTGTGTTTAACCTCAGCCTCTGTTGATAAATTTTATTGTCATTGTAGTAGAGCCAACAGCTTCCTGCCCTCAAGGGATCATGTTACCCTAGATTCTTAAACATCACATTTAAAGCTCCTGAGGCAAAGATGCTTTGCAGCTCCATGTTTTAACAGATGGGGAGGAATTAGTTGTGTTGGAGAGTGCTACACAATGCATTCCCCCAAACTATGAAACCAGCCAGCGATCAGTTTCTAGGACAAATGACACCTACACTGAACTGTGTAGCCTCAAGAGGCACACATGGCAACATGCAGCAACATGGTGGGAAAAAATCAGTACAAAGCAAAAAAAACTCAGGGTGTGGTCGATTCTTGTTCTGTGATCTTCTATGAGGGAATAAATTGTACCAAATACAGGATCTTCCTTGCCAATTTTCTGTAGTAACAACAGATGCAATCCAGAGAGGTGTTTTGGCAACATACTGACAAGGCTGTGAGTAACTAGTGTTTTATACATCCAGAAATGCACTTCACTGAATTTATCATATTTACTGATATGTAAGCAAATAAAACCTCCAAAACTCTTGAATAAAATGTGTGTTGGATTAGAGTTTTATAATGCATAAATGAGTGACAGAGGAAAAAGTGCTGATGGATGATAAAGTTTACACATGTTGAACTATAATTGTAGAAGTGCTGTTTGTGTGAGCAGTCTGCTCCCTCCATCCTGGTCAGTACCAGGAAGTGGCCTGTGGTTAGCATGCCCTGGAAGCCTGAGTTGAAGGCCAGAGGCCAGGTTGTGACTGGCATCCAGCTCTTTGTACAGTACTGTATGTGTGGCCGGCCCAACTGAAGCTAAACTGGGCTTATTTTTACAAGCATGATCCAGACCACCAGAACCCCCTAAATGTCCCCAAATCCTAAATAGACATAGATTCTGCACATATTTTCTTTTTGTGCCTAATTGAGAGGTCTTCATACTGCAGTCTGCATTTTGTTTTACAGCATAAGAAGCAATCCCAGCTAAATGAGGACATCATATTCTAAAATCCATCTTATTCGGTGGCAGATTTTTCTTTTGCGGTTGATTAAATTTGCTACTATGTTAACAGAAATGTAAGTTCAGTGTGGTAATGAGATAAGCAAGGAAAAAATGAAAAATAATATATATCAAAACAAACATACAGTATGTGCAATTTACTAAAGTCATGCATCATACCAACAAGTCAGTTTAGTCAAAACGTGCATCTCAGACTGAAGACACTAGAGTATGTAGTGCACTTAGTATAAAACTGCAAAACATAGATGCAGTCTCTTTGAAGCATTGACAAAGCACAACGTGAAGCCAGTTTGAATCTTTTCTTCCATATCATCTTGTTATTGCTTCTTTACTGTCACACTGGTGGAATCCTGGTTGAGGGTGGAGACAGTGCTGAATCCTCTCCGTGTTTTAATTGTGAAATTATAAAAAAATGTAAAACCCCAGAAGCCATCAAAACAGAGAACAACTCTTGTGATTAACTCAATAAACTGTACGGTTACTGGCATTAGAATTGCATTACTGAATGTTTGGTCTGGTTGCTACTAAAACATTCCCGTTGATATTTAGCTTCAGAGACACTGCTCCCTCCCTGGCTTCCTGCATTAGCCATGCTCCTTGGCAGAAGTTGGGAGTTTTAACAGGGAACCAGAAGGATTTTAATAAGTTCTAATAGCTCCTTGCTGAACCTCTGCAACATGCCATGTGTTGGACTGCTGATTAATATCAGAGTGTGCTCAAGAAGTATTTACTTCATGAAACCATTTGACCTGTTTGATGTATTGTAGGGTTTCAAATATGAAACTCTGACAGACATTTCACCTGAGACTGGAGTTTATCGTAAACTCTTTTCAAGTTCAAGTCAGTATATATTTACATTAATAGTCTGAGTAAGGTACTGTACATTAATAAACACTTAAATGTAATTATATCTGCTTACAACTACATTATAGTGCTTATTAAATGTTAATATACTGCTTTTAAGAACTACACTATCATATTCAGTTATTCCTTGTTGACCAAGCTGGGGGAAATATATCAGTCTGATTGATCACATCCAAAGTTTTGTGTGCTTAAAATCTATCCATTGGACTTCAGAATACTACAAACCAGCAGTAAAAATCTCCAGACATGAGTTGTCGTCTCATATTTCTTCAAGGGAAAGTAAGATGAGATGCATCCATCATGCTTGCAGCTTGCAGGTTCATAGCTAAATGTCTCCCAACCCAGGAGGAGGAATGAAACCAGGAGGAGTGAAACCAGGGAAGGGCAGATAGGTGTGAGGCGAGATCTGTCCCAACCTGCATTGTTGGATCACAGTCCGCAGCCCTCAGCTTCCTCCTCCCATAACGCTTGTTATTCTAACCATGGTTGTGACATCAGATCTCCCAATGCTTCACTTTCGCAAGACTTAGCCAGTTTCCAAGTCATGACAAGGTTCCTGAAAGACTCTGAGTAGTAATGTGTCAGGGATTTTGAGGGAAAGTTTGTCTTTCTGTAGAAATCTTAAAGGAGGTGAGCACCGTGAGAAAGTGTGTGTGTGTATGTGTGTGTGAGTGTGTGTGTGTGTGTGTGTGTTGAATGATGGTACAGTCAGCAGTGAGTGTTGGACTACTGTTGCACCTAGTATCACTTAGCTGCAGGGATCTGAAAGACCAGAGAGAAGCAGTGAGACTTTTACAGGTAAGACCGCGGTAATAAATCTTGCTTGTCATACTTTCTGTGTGAGGTCCACTGTGATTCTCCTCAGGTTATTTTGATTATGTGGAAAAATCCACAGTGGCATTTTAATGTAGTCTGTATTTCCTTTGGCCTTTATTTTAATCTCATGCTGCCAAAGACAGAATACTTTCCTGTGGTTATTCTAAATAAGTGGCTCGGGTCTTTGATCTTGGAAATAAATTCTGAATTTTCAGCTGATTCTTTACAGTTTTCTTCCATCTGTTCCACATCAAGTTTTCATGCTGCAGGGTTGAGAGGATTTGTTGGCAGCTTCTATGATTTGTCTCTTTTGTTTTATTAATATCTGTTAGTCTGAAATGTGTTTTTTTCCCCCCAGAGAAACATTTAAATGTTTACAATGTTTGTTCACACCTTTCTCTGTCTTGTTTCAGGTGCCAGTCTACATCACCGTGTTCTGTTCTTTCTGCCAGTCAGGGGCAGAGCCAGCAGCCTCTCCTCAGCGACAGTGAGAACTCGGGGAAGCAGAGTAGGTACGTCAGGACTGACGGCAGGTTCCTGGTACGTGCTGGCTGGAGCAGCAAGACCACCAGCCTGTTCAGTGGTGCATCACTCATAGGTGATACTGACCCCCGAGGCCGTCTCACCAAGTCAAAGAGCATCAGCTGCCTGGACAATAGGCTCTCCATCTATAAGCCCCCATCTCCTACCAAGTCCTGTCAGGAAAGTCAGGGCGTCCAGGAGCAGAAGGAGAAACAAGGGGATCTCTCTCCAGGAGATGGACTTAATGGTAGGCCCCTGAGTTGGAGCACGCTCTCACTGGGACCTTCCTCTAACCAAAGCCACAAGCGCACCCTCTCTCTCACCCGCTCAGTAGCAGGTGTTCCCCCCGCCACAATCCGCAAAAAGATCTCAGAATGGGAGTGCAGGAGGGTGGCTCTGCCTAGGATGAGCTTGTGTCTGGATAAAAGAGGAGGAGAGCGTGTAGGGGGCAGTGAGGGCTGCCCCAGCCTGCTCTCCTCTCCCTGTAGCGAGAAAACGTTTGACTTTAAGGGGGTTCGCAGGATGAGTACAGCTTTCTCAGAATGCTCCTACACAGAGACCGAGGAAGAGGAAGGAGTTTCTGACAAAGACAGTGTAGGTCGCTTCAAGAAAAGGATAGGCAAGTCAGAGTCCTCAGGAACATTTGTACGTTCCCTGTCTGCTCGGAAGGAGACGTCAGCAGTCCTCAACAGGATACAAAAGATAGAGCAAGCCCTGAAGGAGAATCCCAGCCCGTCCCCTCCACGTTACCTGAGTAATTGCTATGCTCCAGACAAGACAAGACAAAAGTCTTTTATGATAGGTGATGACTTGGACAGTACATGCACCAGTAAGCGCAGCAGCATTTGCTCAGTTGCCACTGAACCAGATGCTGTTTTGGTGTCTGATAAGCTCTCTAAACTCAGACAAAGGTTCAGTGTGAGCTCAGCTAGGTCTGAGAGCCCAGAACCCCCCAGCCAACATGCCTCTGTCGGCACACCAGTCAACCCCTTACCTAAACCCAAACGCACTTTTGAGTACGATGCCAAAGGGGACCAGAAGGGCACATTGCCAGCCAATGGACTACCTCCAAACAGAGCCTCTGAGTCTCCCCCACCTCTGCCCTCGACCCCTGCACCCAGCATGACACGAACGGTGAGAGCCGAGGGGAGCACCCCACTGAGACTCCAGGACAGGTGAGAATATCCATGTGTTTATGTTTCTGAGGTGAAAACACCCAATACTGTTGGAAATCAGCTCAAGCATTGTGAGCTGTATCACAGGAGATGCTACTGCATAATGCAATGTACAACCTAGTTTTTCTTGTAAATCTTGGGTATTGGGGATGAATTGATCTGATACACACCGCATTTCTATCGCCGCCGATAAGGACCTTATTAAGCAGATCAGGTTTTGGCCACTGATCTAAATACAGTTTATTTGTGAATGTCATTGTAGAAGTCAATGTTTCTTTTATCAGTTGCATTCATTCAGTCATGACAGGCCGCAAACTCAGATTTTGGTGCCACAGCAGTCTCTTTTGAGTGCCACCTAGTGAGGTATACGGATTTCAAATTAGGGAGTATCAGCAGATACTCTGAGCTGAGGTATCGGAAACTCTATCAGGAGAGAAAAAGTTGGATTGGTCCATCCCTATTGGGTGTTATGAATTTGTTTAGATGCCTTTTTTTGGAGCGTGAAAAGTTTCTAACATCGGTCTTGTGAGAAGTGTTTGCTTTGCTGGTGTGGTAGTTTAATAAGTAACTTATCAGTATTTCTGGTTGTGCAATGTACTCTGGTTCTCCTATGTTTGTCTTTAATTAGGATTTGAAGAAAAGATCAGTTGTTTCCCAAAAGACCATTGAAGGAGAATAATACTTTTTACTTCAGATAAAGTTCTTGTCACCCCAGCTTCTCTAATTTAATTTAATTTATGTAATGTTATAATGTCATCATAGGTTTATCATGAGGTAAATGCCTACTGGGTATCATAAAAGCACCTCATACTAAAAATAGGCCAACAGATTAATTACAGTACAGACCGTTTGAAATGTCAGATTCTTTCAGGAAATTCATTTTGGTCCATAAAAAGATTTTGCAATTTCAACACATTCCTAGCAAATCTACAGTATATTCTTACTCAAAAAGAAGTTCACTCATACTTTGCTTGTAACTGAAGATACTCTACATTCTCCAACTCGCTTTAAACTAGCAACAATGATTATCCTATAGAAACCGGTGAAATCCGACACTGGATTATTAAGCCCCTTTGTTGCATAAACATTAGCTGAATTTTGGATACTGTAGTCTGCTCTTGTTTTTATTCTTAACTTATAGCTCTCAGGATCAGACGCCCTCGTTTTTTTTGTGCGAGGGTGGGGCCTCTCCAGATTGTCCCTATGTAAAATGGGGATGAAATTCTTAAACGTTCATCCGCTGGACTCTGTGTTTAACATTCCTGTGGTTCTAGCAATTTCAGACCATGCTTAAAAGCCACAAGCTGTTGATGGCGCGACATAGCCATACTGTAGATCCCTGCACTAATGTTGCAGAGTTCCTCTGCAGTGCCTTGACATGTGATGTGTGCCTTGTACTGTGCAAAGAACACTCAGAAATAGTAAGATATCTACATGTTTACTTGTGACTTATCAGGAATTTCCTTGTGATTGGTGCACATGTCGATCATGGTGTTTCTGTTTTTTCTGTATTTTATAATTAGTGGGTTCTGATTTAAGGTTTTTAAGGGATACGGCAGTGCTTTGGACTAGAACCACCTGTTCAGCCTTTCTCTGTTCCGGGTGTCTGGACTATTTTTAATACCATCTGGACCTTTTCTGTTTACTCTTATCTGTCTACCTCCTTTGACACTGACTCTTACTGAGTCTTCCTCAGTAATTTTGTGTATGCAACTAGGCAACATCTTACATTGGTCTGTTTTGACTTTCTTCATTTCTTTCCAGAAAGTCGTGTGAGTCGGAGGATGCTACGAGTCTGCCATCTTCATATCCGTCCTCACCTACAGAGAATGGCACACTAACCACAGACACACGGAGTCGACCCAATTCCAAAAGCACTTTAGAGGAGAATGCCTATGAGGACATAGTAGGTAAGCACACTGGTTCACTAGCTTTGAAAACACGAGAGAGGACCTTCATTTCACTTTGATTACTCACTGGTGTCTGTCTGACCTGGGTCACTCTTGGATACAGTTTAGAGCTGAAACGATGAGTCGATCAACAGAAAATGTATCTTTTAATCAACTTTTTTGATAATCTATTAATCGTATGAGTAATTTTGTAAATAAAAATGACAACGACAATGGCAAAAACTTCTAGTTTCAGCTTCTTCAATGTGAATATTTGCTGGATTTCTTATTCTTATATGATAATGTCTTTGTGTTTTTGACTGTTGGTCAGACATAACTAGACATTTGAATATGTCAACTTGGTTTTGGGAAATTGTGGATGGACACTTTTCACTATTTTCAGATATTGTATGGACCAAAAATTGATCGATTAATCAAGGAAATCGACAGATTAATCGCTAATGAAAATAATAGTTAGTTGTAGGCCTAATACAGTTCAATTTTAACTCATACTTATGAAATATGTGATTTTAGACATTGGTTAAAAGTGAGACAGTGACAGTATGTTCGTAATCTGACAGTTGCTTTTCAAAAATCCAGATGAAGGATTACTGTGAGGGATTGCAGTAGACTAAACAAATATAATAATAATTATAATATTATAGTATATATATTATAATATAGTGTATATAGTATTTTTGACACAGATTTTGTATTTATGACTATGTACTTACATCGTTTTGGACATCTAATGACACATTTACTAAACTGAAAGTATTGACACCCAGATTAAATTAAAGGTGATATTGCCCTGTATCAGAAGATCTTAACTTAAAACAAAGTGTGTTCAGAGCCTTCCGTGAAGAGTAAATACATACATTATATTGTTATTGCGAATGCAACAGTGGCCTTAGAAGACAGTAGTCAGATGTTTTAGTGAAAGTGATAGCCCCATGCAGCATGGCCTAATGTAATAAGAGTGAGCTCCTCCTCTTGCATCTGCCTCACGTAGAGAGGTGTGGGTTATAGAAAAAGTCTCAGCCTGGGAGCAGTAATTAATGGATAACATGTGGCTGTATAGGTTGTATTTTACTATCTGGTTGTCAGCATATTTCACACTGCTATCCAGCACTCTACTATCACATGTTCATAGAGGCTGAGCACTGAAAAACTCTTTTCTCCACAAAGATACTGTAATCAATAATAGCCACAATTGTGCAGCCCTAGGACCAGACTTACGGTAAAGACATGCTTTCTTTTGTTGCTAAATTTTGATTGTTGAGCATCATTCTCTCACATTGCAAACCTTTTAGCGACGCGTTGTGTATCTCACTGTACACAGGATCGACTCAAATGTTCTCTGAGATGAAATGCTGGACATGTTGAAGAGCCAAATTCCTTTCCGCCAGTAAATGACCCCCAGGCCTTCTGCCCAGTCCATTTGCCAGTTCCCCAAGTGCATACTTAATGTGGTGGAAATGTGTGTCAGGGCGAGTATAGTCTCATGATGGAGCTTGGATTTCAGATGCAGTAAAAAGTTTTCACACAATATTTTTTTGCTCAGTGATGACCAAATAAGGGCTGATGCAAGTAACACATTACTTCATGGTATTTCTACAAGTAGGCATGTTGTTCTCGAATCAGTGATCAGCGTCATGCTCATCTGCTTTTCTTTTTTTTGTTGTCTCAGAGAGAGCGCCAGGGTATGCCTGATTTTCATGTGAATCCCAACAAAGCCCCCATTGTTCACCCAGCACTGTGAGCGTAGAGTTTGCAGTTTGGAGACACACTTTTGGCAATCTCTGTTTGTCCCTGACAAAGACGTTGTCTCTGAATAAGTCTGAAATTGCTCCAGCTACTTCCAGCTATTTCAAACAAAGCTTTCAAACTGAATGGAGGAGAGCAGAGGTTTACAGGTCAGACTATTCATGTGAGCAGCAGCCACAGCAGTACATGAGCCATGTTTTGGTCCCCTTGAGCCCATATTTTAACAAGCATTTCATACAGAGAAGAAGAACTCCACAAGGACATCTTGGCTTCCATAGCCGTCCTGGTGGCACATTCACTCACACCATTTGGGTTTTTGGCACCTGTGCTTGATGCCAGATGTTTACCTTAAGAGTGCAAGTCATTTGTAACCTATGCTATAGTGTTACTACAAATGCATGATGGATTGTGATATTAGGGGACTGTTTTAAGTGCTTTTGACTAGTGGAGTTGATAAATGGAGTGTCAATGGGTGATCTGTTTACAGGTGGATGAATCACACCCTGTGCTCCAGTGACACAATGATCCAGCTGTCTGTGTCATAGAGTCCTGGTCTTGTTCAATCTCTAAGCCTTGTGTTAACGTCACTGACGTGGTTTACTTAAGTGCTCAAGTATTGTCTGCTCTTACTCTTGTTAGTAAATCTGGGAGACTGTCTGGTACATGTAATGAGTGATTCAAATTCCAATAAAGTTACACTTAGACAGTTACATGCACAGTTGGACTTGTGATTTTGTTATTCTTTGGTGTAAAATATGCCAAAAATACTGTGCATTCTCCTACATAATTCCAAAAGCAGACTATCTGCATGGTTTGTGGGGCTGCCAAATGTTCTTACAAAACTAACATATATTTCATCCCATGCACATTTCTGTTTACGACTGAATGGGTGAGCAGTGCCACTATACCGTAGCTCGTCCACTTTATAGGGTAAGCTTATACTGCCATTGTTGGTATAGTTTGTTCTGTGCCTCGCCCTGCCCAGAGAGTCCATTGTGTGCACAGAAATGTACAATCACAGTGTGCAGTCGAGGTGTGTCCACTCCCTGCATAACACTGTGTGTCTGGGAGTGTGTTCGAGAGAGATCTGGATGTTTGTAATCAGAGGAGTAGATTAGTACCCTCCAGTACATAAGCAGCCATACAGACATATCATTTTCCCAGCAGGCTCTCATTACAGTGTTGCTTCAGTTTAATGGAGTTGCAGCACAATGTGGGGTCAGACTAAGCCCTCTCATTCTGCTCCTCAGCTTTAATGATGCACAGAAAATCACTCCAGTAGGCTAATTTACTGTGTGACACAACATAATGCTCTAAGATCCCTGGTAGCGTATATTTGTCTGCATGTGTGTGCATGGGTGTGTGTATTGGCCTCAAACCGGTTCAATAATTAACCTTAAAAATAGATAACCGAACAAAGCTCTGCCTGTAGGTTAATCTTAAAGATTTTCTTAAAACACACACTCACTGTTTGAGATGCTGAGTTCATCGGGTTTACCAGTGATATACTCAGGAAGAAGGAACACAGCTACCACGTAGATTTTGTTCTTTCCCTTTTTACTGACAGATAACACTGCTTTTCTTTCTTTTAAAAGTTCCCCTCATGCATCTCGACGCCATCTGGCTCTGTTTTTATTCTTCACTGTGGTTTCTTCACTTTCTCACAACCTTTTTCAGACCCTGCCAAAAAGCTATTCTCAGAGCACATGTCTGAATAGGCATGGACTGTGGTGTTACACAAGTTTTCTCTTTATTGAAGTTGGCCCTCTGCCAGGTGACATCAGTGAGAGCTGTGCAGTGCTCTGTAATGTTACTTTTCTTTCCTTTTCTGCTATCATTGATTGACTGAAGTACATCTATAGAGCATTACAAGTCTGTGCTTATTGTAACTTCTTGAGGTACGGTGTTGGATTTCTTAATGTTTAAGTCCTTAAAATCAATTGACAATTGAGCCCCTAGTCTGAGTATAAACTGTGGATTATATTGCTTATGCCTTATTTACAATTACACAATATTTTTAAGTACATGGCATGGGTTTAAACATGTTTACTTCATTATTTCACAAGCAAGAAAAATATGTAATACAAAGGTTATGATAAAATCATACATTTGTACATTAAAATATAACTCTTCACATTAGAAGATGACCCTCCTCCTCATCTCTCACAACAGACAGCTGGCATGCCTGGACAGTGACTCACCAGCAGTGTTGTGTCCAGAAGTTTCAGCTGGGCCCACTGGGGCCTGTGGGGCCCAGTGCCAACAGTAACTGTTTCGAAAAAAGAGAGTTCACTTGGGCCAGCTGGGAGGACCTTTGACTTACCTTTCAAAACTCATTCATGACTCTTTTCAGACTAACCATAGGGAGGCCCGCTTGTGCCCCTGACAGCCTTTACTGCCCCCGTTTACCCTTTTTGACTCCACAGCCTCGTCTGTCTTCTGTCGAAAACATCCTCTGTCCACGGACAGTTTCTAGCTCTACTGCTGACATTATATTTGAGCTACATTTAATACTGACTTCATCCCCACAGAGAAGGAGAACCCATATGAGGATGTTGACCTGAAGCGGAAAAGTTTGGGTCGGAAGTCTTGTCTGCTGGAGAGCAACAGATCTTGGACCACCATGGACAGGAAGCTGAACTCTCCACCTAAGGTAAGTCTATAAGCCTGTTGGGATCAACAGCACTGATGTGTTTTCCTGTAGTAAATATAACACATATGTTTTCCTGTGGTCACATGAATGCCCTCACTAGGTCAGTGCTGAATCCTGGACAAGATCTTTTAAAGAATCTCACACCTCATTTGTGGCACTACAGGAAACAGTTTGACATGTTTAGGCCTGGAGTTTCTCCACAGAAAGGCCCATCTGTAGATTTGTCTTCCTCACTTCAACGCTGAAGCACTTGTCTCACTATGGAAAGGGGAGACACCCATGGTTACTGGTGGTAACAACAAGTGTGGTTTAATACTCCAGCAAATACTTGTTGAGCAGCTACTTTGTCTGGAACACAACTGCTGTATCTGTTTACAGTGCAGCCAAACAAACTCATGTTGTTTTAATAAAGAAGTCAGTCAATGATTGGCTTTTTTCCATCATGCCGTGAGCTACTGCGATCTGACTTCATACTGCACACGATGGGAATAGTTTTCCACACAACAACAGGGCACAATAAAGTTTGTTACTTTGCTGAGGAGGTGTGCAGCCTCTCGCCTGCAGCTCTTCGTCTTCCTTCTTGTTACATTACTTCCTACAATATTTAAAACATATCAGCTGTCAGAAAATGCAGGAAATTACCATGTCTTGTTTTGAAGATGCATGTTTGATGAGTTGTCGCCGCCAACGTTAATTTCTGAGACAAATGCATTGCGTTTCCTGTGACTTCATCACAATAAAAGCCACCTGATGTTCCCCTGGTTGAATGCTTTTAATGCTTTTAAAATTCGATTTGCTTTGGCAGTAACTTTAAACAGCTTTGATACGGTGTAAAGAAAGTTACCAGTAAACAGTGAAGCTGATATCAGTCAGATAAAATTAGAAACAGTAACGCTGAGTTACATGCATGCATAATTTCCTGTAAGTCCCTTATGCTTAAGTAAGTCAATTCATAACCAACGAGGGTATGGCAGACCCCGCCACTCTAACAACGAAAACTACTATATATAAAGAGGTAATTACCTAAAAAATGGGTCTTGAATTAATGCACTGGGATAACTATTTATAAAAACCTTACGAATGATTGAATGAAATGTACCAAACCTTCCATATTCTTTTCCCTCTGACTAGTTGCCTTCCAAACCCAGTAGCCAGTCCCTGCGACTCTCTGGTCCGAGTGACAGGAAGAGCCACCGGATATCACAGTTGTCCAAACGCTACAGCCACGATGAAATGCTGCTTCTCCCCCAGCTGGGTGTATCAACTTCATCTTGTGGCCTGCTGGATGATAACCTCTGTAGCACCAGTGATACCCTGGCCTCACACAGGCACTGGAGGATCCCCAAGGTACACACTACTAGATCCTACACAAACACCTGCACTAAGTCCTTGCAGAGCTCTGACTGTGTTCTCTTTCCTTTCCTGCTTCTCAGACCAGCTCAGGTTTCTGTAGGGACCTAGTCAGACTCAGAGCAGCTCTGGATCACTTGTAATTCCTCAGTTTGGAAAAGACGTTTTTAAAACACATTGCCTCAATGCGCATAATTACTGCTTGGGTTTCAGCTCTTGTGCTACCTTTTCTCAAGAGCTCACCTTTTCAGTTCTTCTACCCTTAAAGCGCAGTCTGGTATTACTTTTGGCCAGGTGCAACCCTTCTTCTATACTTAGGATCAAAAGAAACAAAACTTCAGATTCTCCAACAGAGAATTTCCTCTTTCCTCTGTTTACAGCTGGTCCAGAGGATCAACTCCATTTACTGCACTAAACGTGGGAAGAAGAGGCTGAAGAAGCTGTCCATGTCCAATGTTGAGACTACATCTCTGAGAGGTAAGGGTTGTCTTTATTCCCTTTATCCACTGGCCAGATAAGTGAGTAAATATTTGTGTCTCAGCCACCCACATAGAACATATGTTTGTGAAACTGCCCTCTGACCTGTAGAAAATCTTCTTATCTGTCTCATGTCTGCGTCCAGATGACAACAGTGAGAGTGAGAGTGACTCTGACGACAGGTTCAAAGGTGAGTGACCACAGCATTCATTTGCAAGGATTAGGTGCTCCATGCCTGTCCGCTCTGAACTTTTCTCTTAGAGCTGTTTTTCTCAGCACTTGGGCAACAGCTTCCCTGTTTTGTATTCAACAAGTGACCTTGTGTGACCGGACAGACCACAGACTTGTTTGCCATATGCACGGATTATCAGTAGACCACAACATTTATCACATGTCTAGATTCAATGACAGGAATGAATACTAATGAGATTAATGATGTTTTCTCTCTGTTTTGGACACGATCTTTCAGTAGTGTCAGTAAAAGTGAATTACACCAATACGTACAACAACATTTAATTTCCTGATTGGCTGAAGGTTAATCCCCTGTGAGCCTTAGATTTACATACTGAACTGTGTGGAAAGTGTGGATTTTGTTAAGACAGTGATTTGTATGTATTAATGTTCACCTCCCTCCTCAGCTCACACCCAGAGGTTGTTGAAACTGCAGTCCATCCTTCGACGGGCCCCCAGCTACCGCACACTGGAGCTGCAGCTCATTGAGTGGCAGGAGAGAGAACTTTTTGAGTATTTTGTGGTTGTTTCTCTAAAAAAGAAACCCAGTAAAAACTCCTACTCGCCAGAGGTCACCTACCAGTTCCCCAAGGTAAAAGCATGACAGTCATAACTGAATCCATCCCTTCCACCACCAAGGTTTTTAAGTGTTATATACTACACAGATACATCACTGCTGACTGTTTTCCAAAGCTTACGATGTGTCAGAGCCACATTATTATCATCGTTTAATGCTGTTGACAGCAGGTACTGGTCTTAAAAACACTCGCTGTAGTGTGTTAGTATGTTCAGGTGATTGCAGAAGGTATTTATCAGTTTATCAGTTTAAAAATCTATGGCATATTCTAGGAAAAGATCCTCCCTAAAGCTTAATATAGTCGATTTGTAGTTAAATGGAAAAAGTAATAATGTGAACACTAATAAAATAATAATATAATAAAAGAAACAAACAAAAAATTTATGAAAGTTAACTATTGGACATTGGACATGATGATTGAGATGAACTGTTGATTTTCAGTTTTCAGAAACAAATGTAATCCAGTTAAATCCTATTTAGACAGTCTGGAAGATGTAAATGTTAATGCTACGGATAAAGTGGGACTAGACGTGTTAGAACAGGTTGATTCACACACATTGATTATGTACTGTAGGCTTTCCAGAGTTTTCCCACTATGAGCTTTTTGTCAAGGATTACCACAGAAGTGTGTGTGCTGAAAATGATGAGTTAGTGAGGACTGGAGGGGTCAAAGGTTTAACCTTGTATGGGAGAAATGTTAGTCTGGTCATTTATTGGTCACGCTGACATCCAAGGGGATCTTAAAAAAGGAGGACAGTTATCTGAAGGAGAAGGAGCTGACTGAAACTCCACTCCTCTCCTCTCCTCTCACAGCTAGAGAGGCCCACCAAGCAGATGAGGGAGGCAGAACAGAGACTCAAAGCCATCCCTCAGTTCTGTTTCCCAGATGCAAAAGACTGGAGTCCTGTGTCCGAGTACACCAGGTATGGCTGAGAATCTTCCTAATTCAGTGTCAAATTCATCATTATTACTAACTGGTATATTAAAGGGTTACTCCAGTGATTTAAAAAAGTACAGTCAAAGGTAACATGCAGTATCAACTGTTGCTAAATGTGTAAATGAAGGTTTAGAGGGAATATAAATAAACTATCATGGATAGCAGAAATAACTACTGTCCGCACTGTTGATGCTTATCAACACGGTTTATCATCATGATTAACACCTCTACAGTTATTGCCGGCAGGATAAAATTTTTTATCTGTCTACTACAGCTGCTACACCATCGCAGAAATGTAAAACTGAACCAGACCAAACACAAAGGTGTTCTGTATTGTATGTGTATGTGAATCTGTGTCTTTTTTGTTGATTCTCATGTATATACATTTGTATTTTTGCTACAGCGAGACCTTCTCCTTCATGTTGACTGGAGAGGATGGCAGCAGGAGGTTTGGGTACTGCAGACGCCTGCTGGTAAGCCACTGTTCAACCCCTCATCCTCTGCTCCCTGTTCACACCCTGCTGAGCCCTTTTTGTTGTGACAGACCTTTTTATGTGAATATGTGATACAGTTTTCCTGTGGGGCCATTGATATGTTGCAGCAGGAAAGAGAACATATAAAGCAAAAAAGACAAAAAAGAAAGAAACTGCGCTCACAAAAAAGATTATTCACCCTCTCATAGCTGCTGATCAGTGAGGGTAACAACCCAGGAAATACCTATGGCAAGCAGTACTAACAGGAACATCTGGAATAACAAACATTTGAAACCACATTGCTATGTGATTTCAGTTGCTACAAAAATGCAATAAAGTGGTTTAATATTAAATATGTAAATCTGTCATTATAAATGTATTTTAACTTTGATATAAATACACATGTATCTTATAAAATGAACAGAACAAAATACAGTTGCTGCATACTATTTTTATAGTGTTAATACTGCAAACATTCAGCCATAGTCATAAAGTGCATACAAATATAATAAAAATATAATAATTTATGATAAAAACCCAGTTAGGATTGACTCATTCAATTTAACGAGAGTTTCTCAGGGGAGGCAAGACGAAGAGAAACCATGAAAAATCCTAACTTTGTCATTGTGGAGCATTTCCTCTTCATAATGAGGCTCGAGAGCGCTTTGAAGTTTTTTGTTGAGCTTCCCATTTAGCTGTGGGTAGAGAGCATGACTGTGTGGGATGCTGTGAATGTGGTGGTGACTTTGTTTGCCATTTGGTATTTCTGAGTATGTTTACAGTACTACAGACAGTGTGTATGCTCTCGGAGGTTTACTGGGAGTGCCTCTACCACTGCGTGTGTCTATGTGCTGGATAACTGCCAGACGTTTTTTGTGCATTCTTTGACCAGACAAAAATGTCTTTAAACCTGATCTGCTGTGTTGTTCTGAGATTCATCTTGATAGGAGCAGATTTTAATGAAGGCAGAGGAAGAGGTGAGCTGCTCTCTTCCAGTGACTTTGCTTCCTCCCTGCTGTCTGACCAGCCGTTGGCAGCAACCGAGCATTCCTGAGGACTTGAATCAAGCTCCACATAGTTGATTTAATCAGCCATTTGGAAAAGCAGAGGAGAAACAAGAGGAGAAAATCGTATACCTAATATGGACAAGTGGATTGGCGTTTGTTGAGTGCTTGCGTTCATTTGTGTCTGTGTGTTTTGAGTGTCTGTGTCTTGAAGCACATAATGGTCTATGAGTGTACAGAGGAAGGTAGATACGATCAGCAGGAGCAGATAAACCACCTGTGTTTAGGAAGTTGGTAACCACATAAAAGACTTTCACCTCAGATCACAGCCTACATTTAAAGACTCCAGCTACAGTATATAAACAATTAATCTGCATATTATATTATCATGGTCTGCTGGTCATAGCTGTATTATTATGGTCAAAATTGAAAAATCAAAATAAATTAAATTCCACACATTTGATTAAAAAAAAAACCCTTGCTGACTTTTCTGCTCTGGTTCTGTCAGCAAACTTTAAAGGGTCACTGAGATAAGGATTTTACACACCAAGTTCAGTTTACTCATCACAGGGAGTACTGTTCATTCTGTGAAAAGAGATGTGTAATGTATTCTGTGGCTCTGGAGGGGGTTTCTAAAGCCTGAAAAGTTACTTTAATTATGTCATCGGGTTATCTCGGCTTGGGCTTGGAGACTGCAAATTGTTAGGAGAGAGCTTGTGTTACAAACTGGGGATGTGGTGTTTGAAAGATGTGAACAGTTACCAGGGAGTGAGGCTCTGACAAAAGTTGCATTATGGGAATTGCAGGATCCAGTGCTTTGGGGGCTTAAAGGTGGGGTAGGCAGTATTGTTTTGGCGTCATTGCGAAAAAAATTCCATAATAACCGTCCAGCATATTGTAATTCAAGTGGTCTGAGAGAAAACCTCTACTTCTGCCCCTCCTCTTGGCTCTGTTTTCAGGCTTCAGAAAATCTATCCCGTGACGGGAGACTTTGTCCAATCAAAGGTTATTTCAGAGAGACGGTTCGTTTGTATTGGCTGAGCTACAAATGCAGATGCGCGTGCACGTCCCTTCAGACGGTGAAAGCCTGATTCAGTGGTGGAAAATCCTGCAACTTGTGAAGAATTTCCAACACCTCNGACTGGTCGCCAGTCAATCACAGGGCCGACACACACAGAGACAGACAAACATCCACACTCACACCTACGGACACTTTAGAATAATCAATTAACCTGCATGTCTTTGGATGGTGGGAGGAAGCCGGAGTACCTGGAGAGAACCCACGCGGACACGGGGAGAACATGCAAACTCCACACAGAAAGTCCCCCAGCCGACCGGTGGGGTCGAACCAAGAACCCTCTTGCTGTGAGGCGACAGTGCTAACCACTGCACCACTGTGCCGCCCCTCAGCATGGCTATACTTTAGTATATTAAAGGTGGGGTAGGCAGTATTTTTTTGGCGTCATTGGGCAAAAATTCCATAACAACCTTCAGCATATTGTGATTCAAGTGGTCTGAGAGCAAACCTCTACTTCTGCCCCTCCTCTTGGCTGTTTTCAGGCTTCAGAAGATCTATCCCGTGACGGGAGACTTTGACCAATCATAGGTTATTTCAGAGACGGTGCGTTCATATTGGCTGAGCTACAAATGCAGATGCGCGCACATGTCCCTTCAGAAGGTGAAAGCCTGATTGAACGGTGGAAAATCCTGCAACTTGTGACAAATTTCCAACACCTCCTTTGCCTACAGCGATGTATAGTACAAAACAACACGTCCCGGCTCCACACGGAGCTTCGGGCTCATTATGTTCGATGCCATGCCGCTCGTATCGACGTGGCAAAGAGGCATGATGACAAACAGTGGGGAATAACTTTTGAGGGGGGACGGTGGCGTGTGTGTGGTGTACTGGCCTCTCATCCCGCTGCTGGACGGCGTTGCAGTTGCCTCTGAAGCCCGAGGCGCTTTGCTCTGCAGCCGCGAAGCGCTGGAGGGCCGTCTTTGAGAAGACAAGTCGCGGCAGGAGGGACCGTGGTCTCAGTGAGGCTCACGCCGCGGAGAGTGAGAACTACGAGGGATAAGGTTTTGCAGGGGAACCTACTCCTGCTGCTGCTGGTCGAAGTTGTGGGTTTGGTGGGAGGGGCTTAGCGGAGTGATGCAAGGCAGCAGAGAGAGGCGGAAGGTTTTTCATTGGTGCACAGATTTTGCCTACCACAGCTTTAAAGAGGTACACCAGTAGTTTTTGTTGTATTCCTCACAGAGGCTGTAAAACAAGTGTAATGATATATTATGATAGAGTATCTTCTGATTCAGGATGAAGTTAATTAATCACCACAACTACACAGGTAACAAAGATCCATGCAGTAAAGTATTGCATTTCAACCCTCGTCTTGCAGTGTCTCATAAGACAATAATCAAAACCATAACACACTTATGCTTATAATTAACTTCATGTTGAACACCTGTAGCATTATTGTGTAATCTGCTGTGTTTAGTCCTATATTATACCATCAAACAAATAAAGAAGGTTCTTGATTAAAGTTACTATATGGAGGCCTACTTTAGTTACAATGACTGCTGTTATACAAGGATTAAGAGGGTTCAAAATTGTTTTTTGTTCACTCTTTAATTTTAGTTTTAATAATGATTGCACATCTGCTCTTAACCATGAGTCAGAGCTCAACATGGAGTTTTTCAAGTCTTGTTTCATCTCTTTCACACTAAACTCTTGACACTGTTTCAAGCAGATACAAGTCTGAAGTGGAGAATGACTGGCCAGATGGAAAATACAAGGATGCCAACATTTTTGTTTTCATAAAGAGCCATTGTCATAATGTACACAGTGCATGCCAAGGGGACTGTGTGGACAACATTCAGTGGTGTATCTGCAGATCACCTGAGGATGCTGCAAGGCTGAGTGTGTATTGCAGGATGGGGGGGATGTCAGGTTGGTGCAGGATCAGAGTGCAGTAGGGCAGAGCATTCAGAGAGCAGAACTGGCCATAATTAGAACAGGCCCCTTTGCAGACATCGTGTCCTAGTTTCTTCACAATTATCAAGCACAGAGAACACAAACGCACACACGTGCGAGAGTACACAGACGCACTTCGAGCAAATAGACACACACACACACACACACACACACACGCATGTGCACGCAGACCCAGTGCTCTCGTCCATGAACACATAGAGAGTCTAATCTGACTCATAGCTGCAGGTAGGAAATATTAACTCCCTGCAGCTCAGAGGTGTCAGAACAATCACTGCAAAGTCATGTCTCTGGTCTCTGTCCTGGAATAGCACTCCTCCTCTGGATGATGTAACACCCCAAAACAAATGTACAACAACAGGCCTGAGGCGCGACGACATGTAAAAGTTATCCCTGTAGCAATTAAGGAATAAAGTAAGTCTTAAAGGCAGAACAGCCCACAGGATAAAAGATTTAAAGAAGTTTTTGTGTGTGAGGCACGTTAATGAACGAACAATCACTAACACAGATCTGTCCTCAGGCGTATGTGATGCTGGGATCCCTGTCCTCCTAGACCAAGAATCAAGACAGCCAACCTATAGATTTGTTTGACAAGTTTAGGAGCTTCTTTAGCAGATAAGAGCCCTGTGTTTGTGTGGCTGATTGATTCTATACTTCACAGCGGCCTCCAGTCAGCATTTAAAAGTAAAGTCAATACAACCACAGGAAAGAAAACAAAACCTCCCTATGCAGAATGGCACTGTTGAAAACTGCACTTTGTACACAAAACTGTTACAACCAGTCAAAAGGTGTTATTTTGCTACTTGTGGTGATCAAAACAATACAAATTACTTTCTTTGCTGCCTCTGCCTTTGACAAACAAGGAAACACGGGAAATGAGATTTCAACAACATGTCAATTTGCATGATAGAATCTCAGACGTACATGTATTGGCGTGTTAATTCCTGATGCACATTAGTGCTGATATTATGAGACCATAAGTAAACAAAGCAGACGGCAGAAGCATGAACTTGAACAAATTATTTAGAAATTCAATATTCAGACTCATGTATGCACTCGTATGGTTATTTAAGCAATAATGAGTGAGAGACAGCAGGTAATTGTGCATGTTCCCATGGGTGCTGTTAGGCCCGACATCTTGTGCCGGGTGGGCAATACAAAGCAATAATATTGCACTGGTATTACACTCAAGGCCATAATTGCTTTTACAAACAATAAAGTAGCTGAATTCATTTCAAACTCAAAAGGAAATTAACTAGCTTATGATTGAACTAGTGTCTTTGTTATCACTGATGCCTTGTTAGGCCACACTTTGAAATACCATCAATTTCCAAGAGCATCTATGAGATCATCTGCAAATATGTGCAATGACAGTATGAGCTGTTAGTCTGCAACTGTGTCCCAATTCCATATAAACTAAGTCTCAGCAGGTTTTTAGTTTGCAGTGCTTTCACACTAGAAAAATGACAAAATGAAGTATACTCAAAGAAGTAAGTATGCAGGCTAAAATCTATTCTTTTTGTTTCTCCTGAGGTCTGACCACCACCTGCAATTGTTTTTTGAGCTTTGTTCCA
Source organism: Maccullochella peelii (assembly GCA_002120245.1). Lineage (NCBI taxonomy): Eukaryota > Metazoa > Chordata > Actinopteri > Centrarchiformes > Percichthyidae > Maccullochella > Maccullochella peelii. The sequence goes on from LKNJ01000569.1 coordinate 152,852, forward strand.
ATCCCATACTACATACTAATTGTATATATATTTATTATAGTCTTTATAGTATACTGTTTTAGTAATTAGTATACAACAAATTAACATACTTAACTGTTTTATACCAACAGAAAATGACAGGATACGTGCGCCTTTAGACATCAATAAAACTGCGACTTTGGAATGTCACTGACTTCACAAAGAGAAAGCTAAATGTTTTTTCAAAACTTTAATACTTTTATTTAATACTTTTTTTTGTTTTCCAAGACTGTCCTGAAGCTGTCTCACCACCATTCACAATTTACTTTAATGTTTTGCATTTAATTGTGGTACGATAGTGTCCATTAACAGTACACTCAAAAATCAACATTTTTTTAGTCTGCATGCTGACAGTTTTGAGTATACTTAATTTTGTCACTATTCAAGTGTGAAGTGGAATTGGGATAAAGCTTCAGTTTTTGAGTGTGCTGTTGGTGCACACTTCTGTCCCACAATGCACAATTACGTCCACAATTGTCCACAAATTTTGGAAAAATATCTAGCTTTCTCTTTGTGACGTTTGATTGGCACTGACATAATTTCAAGCTGCAGTTTGACTGGCATCTGAGAGCACATGTACTGTACATAATTACCTGTTAGATACACAGATACTTACTGCAAAACAATATACTATATGAAGATAGGCTACAATTAGTATGCCGTATGAAATTGGGACACATCTCAAAAAACAAATTGTGAATTGTGATGAGACCTCGGGGAAGATCTTGGAAAACAAAAAGTAAAGCTTTAGTAAAAAGTACCGGAATTAAAAAATAAGTATTAAATCTTTGAAAAATCTTGACAAACACATTATTTTCTTAGCTAAGTTTAATCGGAATTGGTATTTCTGAGTCACAGTTTGATTGATGCCCGTAAACATACAATTTTCTGCTAGTACAAAATGGACAAATGCGAACTGTAGTGACAATGGGTATAGCTATGGCTACTGTACACAATTAGTATGCAGTAAGGAAATGTGACACAGCAATCATCTCTTGTCAATTGGGCTTGTGTAAATGTCATGATATTATCACCAAAACTACGTTATTAACAAATCAAATCAAAAGCATTCCAGTTTAATAATGTCTCTATTCTTGTTTGGCACTGTGGGTCAGCAAGAGGGGAACGTAAGGACCTTGAGAGGATAAAAGAGCAATTAGTAGAGATTAAAAGAAAAAAAAGAGTAGTGCTAAAACACACACTTGCACACATGCACACGCACGCACACACACACCAATCAGTCTCCATTGTGGCAGCAGCAGGGCAGCAGCTAAGTGGAAATCATTTACTTAAAGTCATTATGGAAAGGAGAAAGAGGTCAGACGCTCTGCGAGGCAGAGAATCCAACTCCTCCACAATGCTATCACAACACCATCAAGACAAAGATACCAATACCATTTAACAGCCATCATATCATTTGACTCAGTGATACATCAGACTTTATTGTGATTGAGGCATTTTATGTCAGCTAGTTTTCAATGATTCAATGTGATTCAAAGTTGCATAGTCCAGATATACAAGTCACTGTCCTATACACTTTGTGCATGAGCGTAAACCCTGCATGTTCCAACCTTAGTTACTGTTGCTAAGCCTGTCAAGCTTTCCATTCTCACACAGCACATATGAAGTTTATAATAATGCTGGCAGATTATCCATCAAAATTCTTGGTCATTTTTTTAAAACAATGAGTCCTTGATTTCAGACAGAGGTAGACAAAAGCATGCTTCTCATTTCTAGCCTGTGTCTGTAGATTTTAGCAGCTAAAAAGACAAGCAAGCAAATTTTATCAGCTGTACTGTAGCTAACTAGCTAATTAAGCTAAAGTTAGCTCCATGAGTTGGGTTGAAATGCTGTCTCCAGCTAACTTCTCAATGTTTTCAGCTGACTTGTGTTAAAACAAGAATCCTGTAAAACGGTCTTAAATATGCCCTTGATGGATATACATGATATTGTGCTAAAAGACTGAGGCTAAAGCTACATGTTCAAGGCAGAAAGTTAGCATGCTGTTGATTTATGTAGACGACATAATTCTTATTGTATTGCAGTACCTAGTTAGTCCCAGTATTATGAGTATGAAGATCGGACTTGTGTTTCATTCTAACATAACCCTGTTTGACTACTTAGCTTATAAGCAAGACATAGATTAGTCTTTATTGTTCGTATTTTCAAACAGTATGTTTTAGTTTTTAACATTACAATAAAAAAAGCTTTGAGGATGAGCACTAACTGATGAGTTTGACAAACGCAGCTCTGGAAGTATTGCTTGGTTAGGTTACTACTGTTGATAGTACGCTAGTTAGCCAGACATGATTAAGACATGCTGTTTAACCCATTTCTTACAGTTTTGCTCTTGTATTTTTGCTTTTGGATAGGCACCACCCTCCAAACTCTATACAGCCTCATGCATATTACTTCAACATATGGAGAAGCCAACGTTTGACAACCTGCCGTGCCAGACAAGACTGATGCTTTGAGATATTGAAGTAATTCTGTTTAAGTTTTGACAAGTTTTAGGCGGGCAATATTACAATCTGTACTGAGCATTAGGTATACATACATGCAGAGGAATTCCAACTATGAAACCAGGATGAGACATGCATACACCATCAGACTCACATCGTATATTCTGGTTTGAAATCCTGCATGGGACACTCAGTTAACAAGAGCAAGTGCCTTTTTGCCAATTGGCTACCAGGTCTGAAAGAGTAAATGTATGAATTTTAAGCAGGAAGGTGCTGAAAGGAGAATACATGCTCAGCAAAACCCTCCGTTGCATAAATAGGGGTCTGGTAAAAGGCATTGTCAGACACCAACCAAGGCTTTTCATGTAGATCAGTATTGATCAGACAGGCAGAGAGGCGACAGAGGTCATGTTGAAGTTAAGGTCAACTAATTGATTCTTCTGTGTCCCAGGAAGCCCAGCGTCAATGTAACTGACACTTTAATTACACTTACAACATTCAACCATACAGTGACAGTGTTAGCATTACCAACCTCTGGGTGATTATCCTCCATGCAGAACAAAAACTCCTCCAATTTCTGCAACAAAAGGGAAGCATTTGTTGAGGCCATACAGTCGTAAACTTGCTCATGAATTATTGAAAATGCAATTATGTTGGCTGTGTACTGTATGTGTGCAGCATCATCATAATTAGAAGAGGTTGTAATTATTCATCACCAAAACTGACAAGGAGAAAATAGATTAACTGGCTCATCTGTACTGCAGGTTTCCTTTGTTAGTATTCAAATTGTACATTCTTTACTAAGGAATTGTTTGTGGCTTTAGGGTAAGTACATAAGAAGGCAGAGTGACAACAAATAATAATCAGCAACGTTTTAATTATTATTTTTTAATTAAAAATTGTGTAACGTGTAACAGCCTTCATCGCCTCGCTCTCCAGTAAACATAGGTACAGTTGACCATCTATAACCCTTCACAGTATCTGAGATCAGATCGTTTAAACGCTACAATTTTGAACCAGTCACACAAAGTGGATTGCCTTTGCTCTCATCCATCTCACAGCAACATATAATCTCTCACATGCAGTTAACTGATAACATGCTCTTCTATTTTCTGTTGCCTTGAGATGAAAACACTAACACCAAATTAGCATCCAAATTAAATCCAAAGTAAAATATGTCTTACATTTTGGTGTTTCCTCCGAGAAAAAGCCAGAGCTGCAGGACAAAAAATGTCCCCTGAATGTGCTGCTATCCATCTCTTCTCTTTGATAAGATATTACAAGGTGCTTGTTCTTATGAAAAACATGTTAGCTGGTTAGTTTGGGCATCAATGTGTTGTCATTCATGTTAAATGTTTACAGTACAGATGTGTTTTTGCTTCTCTGTCCATGGACGTCATACATTTTTTTAATTGTATTTTGTGCAAACAAATTCAAAGCAAAATTGTGACTCATTTCCAAAGAAAATGTCCTTCTTTGCTCTGAATGAATGTTCTGAAATATTCAAGGATTTACACTAAAATATGAAACTTCAGAGAACTACATTGAGCTGCAGCATTTCTAGCTTAGAGGACACTGAAAATAGAGTGTACAGGACGGAGACAAAAGAGAGAAATGGTTGGCTGTCTCACCTTTTTAGTTCTTGGAGAAATGTTAGGAGGGGCCAGTCTTTAGGAGGAGAAAGAAAAGCAGAGAGAAACAAAGGGAAAGCAGAAAGAAGCAGAAAGAAGCAGAAAATAGATGCATGCAGTTTGTAAAATGCGGTCAGGCAGGGCAGGGAAAGAAGACATCAATGCAAAGTGTATATTTATGAGACTGAGAGACGGTAAAGAGGATGCAACAGTAGGAGACTTAAACATGACAATGAAAATCCACAGCTTCCACTTTTAATACATGCAAGTGGAAATTCTGCCAACAGCACCAGTAAAGATCACTGATAAATATTTGCTTATGGCCACAGTCCAGTAAATCCACACTGAAATACGTCAGTTGAAAAACTAGTATTGAAAAACAGCCAACATTATGTTAAATCACAATCTGTGAGCTAAACTAACAAAATATAGTCTCACAAAAACATGTCTGGCAAGTGTGCTATTTTTTTATTAATGCTGGCTCTGTTGGCTTTGTTCCTATCTCAGACGAGTTTGTCAGACTACGTGGGTGGAGGAAAGTGTGAGGAGAGGAGAGAATGAGTTGGACTGTGCCCTGAGGCAGTGGACCTCAACTCACTGTGGGATAGACCAGCACAGAGCGCTCACACAGACACACACACACACGCATGCATGCACGCACACACGCACACACCACACACATGCATTCCCACTAAACACATGTAATCATGCAGAAAGAGACTCTTAAATCTGTGCTCCGTAGAATGAAACTCTACAAGGAAGCCAAACTATTTCCAAATGGTTGCCTCCCCCACATTTTCCTCGTTTAGAAATACCTTCGAGCAAACGTGCTAATAGACTGCTGCTCGTCTAACTGTACAGACTTTTATATTCTGACAACAGCTGAATGTATGAACTGAAAATGTCCTCTCCAGTCAAGCGGCAAGACTGACCGAGCAGGCACACTTTATTTGAGGTCACGTTTCACACCACAGTGATATAAAAAAAGAAGAAAAGACAAAGAAAGTGAATCTGGAAAAAGTGGCAATGATGGCTTGTGTGTAGAAACAATGGAAAGGGCATCTTTTATATTCAAGAAACTCTAAATCTCAGTCTGCACACATCAATCTGTCATGCCCTCTGGCATCCATAGGCATTTGGATGTGTTGTTAACAAGACATTGCTGCGTTACCTTAGTGAACTCCGAGTGCTGTAAGTTGGCCTCGGGACACCAGCGCCCTCCTAACGCAGTCAGCATAGCGCAATCTTCTTCTTCTTTGGTGCACAGCAGGGTTGGAAGATGAACTGCTGCAGTGGGGAGGTCTTCAATGTCTGCTCCACTGCAGCTGGGAGTCCGCAACTGGAGGCCTCGCAAGAACAGGTGACATGCTTCCAGGTCGGCTTCCCAGATCCGCTCCAAGCCTGGACAGCCACAGCTGCAGAGAGGAACAGACCAGTACGTTATACCATACCATACAATGTGATACAATAAACTATCTGACAACATGATATAACGTATGATATATGATATGATAAACATTAGAAAAACAACACCATGCTGTAGGATACAACGCAACGTAATGCGTTATGGTATAATGTGGCACAATACAGTAAATTAATAATATGGTACAGTTAAATATGATATAGTCTAACCATACTAGATAGCAATAGATCATATGACAAATAAACAACCTTGAACCTTAAAACAAGAAAATACAAAGGGCCATATTCTGTAGTACATACATATTTGATATGTCATGCATTACAGGAATAGTTTGACATTTTGGGAAACGCACTTATTTGCTTTCTTGTGGAGAGTTAGATGAGAAGATCGATACCACTCCTATGTCTGTTTTATAGTCCGTTAAGTATTGACCTGGAGCCAGGAGATGATTAGCTTAGCTTAGCATAAAGACTTGGAAGCAGGCGGAAACAGCGCTTAACCCCTTGTATAACCACAACTTAAACAACAAATATAATGTGTTAATTTGTGACCTTTTAGAAGTGTTGATAGATGTATTTTTTGAACATAAGAGAGAACCGGGCAGCTGTTCCCCCCTGCCTCCAGTTTTTGCTAAGCTAGGCTAATTGTCTGGATGTAGCTCAACACTAAACGGACAGACATGAGAGTGGTAATGAGCCTCTCATCTAAATCTCATGAAGAAAGTGCCAAACTTTGGCATTCCCCAATTCCCATCTAGTTATTTAAAGTATCTGTAAACACATTTGAACTCTGCAAATGTACATTGAATTCACATTTATAATGCTATAAGATGCTAAACACATAGTACGTTGTGAAAGAATGTAGACGTCATGATCACACTAATGTCAGTACAACAGCACATGCAACATAATTTAAAAAACACTGAGGTACAGTATGCATGTCATTGTGAATGCACTGTGAATTGCTGCATGATAACTGAGCACAGTAGTTGCACAGGCACAGTAAAGGACATCTTTAATAGCATCTCTGTAATAAAGCACTGACAAAAGAGTGACAGGGGAGAAATGAATCATTCAAAGATTGTAATTCCATTGACAAAATGTAATGAGAGTGACTGTCCTCCTGGTAGGCTGCCCTTTTCTTCAAAGAGCTGTAGCAGGGAGAGAGAAGAGGGTCTGGATGTGTTAATCTCTGCTGGGGTCACTGAGCAGGAGTTCAGAGGGAGGACAAGAAGATTGCTTTTTGTTTATCTACTCATTGAGTTACAATCAATCATCCCTTTTCACTCTCCCTCGCCCTGACCTTGGTAACATCCCAGTTGCAAGCTCCCAGTGTAAAAACAGAAGAGAACAATTAAAGCAGCTGCATCTGATTGAATACATTATGGTCAATGACCAGTGGAGTTCTCGGTTCATTGTTCCATTATTTAGGTAAAGATAGTCACTGTGTGAAAGCAAACATTTGTGTTTTACAGTAACAGCAGACGCTTTGTGGTATCTGGTCGTCCACTATGGTGAAAGTACTTCTATGGGGATGTGAGTTTTGATGTTGAATTATAAGAAGGTCTTTTTGGCTTTCCAAAAAAATATTTTCCATTTCCTTTAAATGAAATACTCCTCCACTGACTCACATGTGAGACCTCTGACCTTTTAAAATATTCATATGTATTCCCCTTCTTCTTTCAGTGACCTTTTAGATAACAAATCATTTGCAAATAATTGTAGTGCCAGGTGACATTTTAGCAACCAAATCCATTGATCTTGTTAAAGATTCTAACTTTAATATGGTTTAAGAGACACACAATGCTTCCGCACTAAAGAGCATAAATATTTTTCAAAGTAAGTAAAAAAATATCTGCCTTTAGTTTACTCCCCAATAACAACTTTGTTTCCAAGAATCCATCTTGTGTAGAAAACAAACGAAATCTGACAGGATGCGGGGACATAGATGTGGGTTTATACACACAGTATGAGAAGCATCAAACATCTTAAAGGAAGAAACATCTTCAATATCTCTGTATGAGCAGACTTCCAACCCAGGAGGAGGTTCTCTGTCACAAACACTAATTCTCACATTGACTGACTCAGAATGATAAAAACACAACAATTTCATACTCTAAGCGCATATATACTTACATATAAGCCTCTATATTATTTTCAGTATTTATACCTAGAGATTGGCTCCCTGCTGCACAGTTAGATTTGAGAAATTGCTCATTTTCTATAATACATAAACATACTCAGGCAAGGCAAAATGCACCCAGACAATACTGTTTAATCTCTCCCTCTGTTCCTTCCTCTCTCTCTGTGATGAGGCCCCCTGAATATTGAATGCCACTTGTTTTCCAGCCCATCTCCTGCCTGAAAAGGCTGCCAACCTCTGTACCCTGCCAACGCACGCCTCTCAGCCGTTCTCTAACCTTCATTTGGCACACAGACAATAGAAAAATTGCTCGGCCCAGCCCCCCTGCCCTCGCCAATTCACTACTCAACGCCGCTGCTTCTGAATTCTGCCATAGCGGGGACGCACCCAGTGAGCCATGCCATTGTTATTTGTCTCTTCTGAAGTGGAGAGGAACACAAGCAGATATGGGTGGGCACACATGTGTTACCTTACACACATACCCATAAATCATTCTCTGTGGGGATTCAGTGTTGTCAGTGTACAATCATAAATTCCTCTAAAAATGTCAAAGCCGGCCTCATCTATCACAAATGCTTCTCTTCAGCGACAACCACAATTCATTACAAACAACTGGTAGGGGCATTAGGCTTCTTTGTACTTGTTCTTCAGACAACACGTCAGCTCCTAAGCATCCCTGTGATGGTGGCGCCCTGGTGCCCGTTGGTATGAACTCCTCGCCCGGGGGTTAATTGGTGGCAGCCGCTCGGCCTGCCATCTGACAGTGGCAGGGTGTGGGTGTGCTGCTCTGCTGATGGCCCAGTAATAAGAAGGAGAGACAGGCAGGCACACTCCTTCTACAGTCTCTCAGCCCCCCTGTGGGACTTCTGACTGACAGGACTGCTCTTTCTCCTCAAGGCACGATGTACGCACACAGACAGTTGCAGAGGAAGGATTATAAATATGACTGTTGAACGAAGGAGCAGCGGTCTGGTCCTGCCAGTACCAGCAGGTTCAGTTAGACCTCTCCAGAGTGAAAAAGCACAAAGCGGGTTCACACACTGTCTGACCAGTATTCTGAACTGTACCCAGCATCAGGCCATATGTTCAGGTGTCACACATGAATACTAATAACAGACAGACTGTGAGAAACAGCTCCTATCTTCAGTCACAGCTGGAGTTTCTGGCTATCTAAGGAACAGGCTGTGAGTATATTTTGGGTAAAGTATGCGCCAACTCCTGAAGAAATTACTATCCAGAATAAAATAAAATGAATGCAACTTTCACCTATAGTCTCATGTCAGTGTCTCTGATGTTTAGGATTCCCCAAAGTGATAAACACAATGAGAATTCACACATTAGAAAGGAAAAAAGGAGACGGGGATGTTTTACCGTAATCATGCAGCAACATCTCAAATAACACCAGCTGAGGAGAGGTGCTAATAATATGGTGAAATACAAGGTGGGGAGTATGGGATGACGTGTGATAGATGGTGTATGAACAGAACTGCTTGTATGGTGGGTGGCTTGATGTCTGTGGAGGTTTTTACAGCAGACAGCTGAGCATCCAAGGTCCCTTTGTTTCAAACACTTATGTACATTCACGATTTTATACATTAAAAGTGATAATAGAGTTTTTTCCCCTTACATGCTCTCGGCATGTCCTTGATTTAACTAAGAGAACATATTTTGAGTATTTTAATGACGTCTACACCAGTTACATTGTGCCCATTAAATATGACAAATGACATCCAAATCTCAGCAGAAGAACGCATAAATGTAAGAAAAATATGAGAAGGATTTCCTAATGAAACATTTACATAATGTATTAAACAACTGTGCTGTGCTGCTAATCTGAATAAAATGTTTTTTGTTCTGGTGACACACTTACAGCATCTGCGCTGCTCTAACATCCTGTTCAGGTCTTTAGCAAGGAAGAGATAATTGGTTTTTTCAACACCATCCGTCTCCACGGAGACCAGACATCTCACCAGTACTAATCTGCCCCCCCCCCGCCGCCTCCTCTCTCCTCACCTCCCATCACCACCGTACTCCATCAACGGTAATGTACATTAGAACTGACTGACAAAATTTACAGTAAATGATGCATGTGTGTATCTGACTGTGTGTGTGTGTGTGTGTGTGTGAGTATGCGCGTGTGGGGACAACTGCCCATTCAATCAAGCTAAATATGAGTCACTGTGCCAAACTGGAGCTGGTGGAAGCTACTGGTCCTCGCCTGAAGCCAAAGCTGTACTTGTGATTTCATATGGGCCGCCTCTGGTTATGGACGTTGATCCGAGGCCAGTCAATTAATATAGACTGTGATGAGCAGGGAAATGAGTTTGCAGTACCCAATACCCAAGAAGGTATCCTTTTAATGTGATTTTTCTTTCAGTGGTGATTTGGTTAGATAAATGTGATCTATATAATCAGCTATATAGTATATAAGTGTCTATTGGTGAACTAAGATGGGATCAGAGAACATACGAGCTCCATTAAAAGGGGAGAAATAAAGAGGTCAAGCATTCAATGATGTATTTATGTTTTATCGGCATTGGTAGTCTGGGACTGAAAGGGGCTGATGTTAACTTCCTTAGGAAACAGAAAGAGGCTGTCTGGATCTATAATCTCAGATGTTTACATCCGAGGAGAATAAATGGAGATTTTGGCATAAAATCGTTTTTATAAAGTTATTTTTATACTTATTTAAAGGGGCACTCCACTGATTCACACATGAAGTTCAGTTTACTCGTCACGAGGAGTACTACTGTGTACTAATAATATCGTCTGTGGCTCAGGAGGAGCTTTCCAAAATCTGAAAAAAATAACCCTGATGATGTCACTGGGGTTACCTCAGCTTGGGCTTGTGTAACAACTGGATGTGTTTGAAAGACAGCGAAACAAATCACGCTATTGAGTTGCATTATGGGAATTGTACGATCCATTTGGATCTTGACCTATATTACAAATTAGTAAGTCTCTTTTGATCATTCTTTCCTAAATTTGACTCGTGTGAGTCCCCTAACCTTATGGAATCTCTGGCATACGACTTTAATAGAAGAGAGTTGTGCGTTTCTGGCGCCATATTAGAAGTTTTTAATATTCACTTAGGTCTTCAATTCTGTTCTTGTTTTTGGGATGATATTTTGTGACTGTGATGATTTTCTGCTGTTTATGTCACTTTTTGTTGTGCACATTTATTTTGTAGGTTTTTTGTTGTAAGTTTCTGTGTTGGAGGTGCAGCATCCTTTACAGGCCTGACATCTACTGCATGTGTCTACTGTAGTTCTGCCTTCTTGTAGTGTACAGGCTGTGCTTTTACCCATTTTGTAAAATACCCTGACAAATGCCTCTTCCAGTAAGTCAGCTAGCGTTGCTAAGGCACAGACAGGTACTCTCTCTCTGAAACTCTCTCTCTCACTCTCTCTAAGAAATCAAACAAACAAAACACAAAGCGGCCATCTGCACTATTGACAGAAAAGGTCCAGAGGCATGCTTCCCTGCTGGGCACTGAGATCGCAGCCATGTTGCTCCTTGACCATGCAGAGCCCCAGCCCGAGCATCCTTCAACAACAAACAGCCCTGCACTGTGTGACTGACTCCTGGCTCCCATCCAAAGAGGTGACCCTGCCTCTCCAAGGGTGCAACACAGAAAGCTACCTACTCACACACACAGAGACATGGGTCAAACAGATACACAGTGTCTGACAATATAGGCTTTTCCTGGCTCAAAGTAAGCCCAGGCGGCCTAAACCTCCTCCTCTGAACACTTGAAAAAAAGAGTGAGCTCATATGGTGTACACAAAAGCATTACCAGCTCTATTCATCTGTAAAACACAAATGGTTTCAAAATGCTGCAGAATAAGAGCCGATCGCATCGCAGCTGCTCGGTGCTGTCCGTCTGCTGAGGAGACGAGCTAAGCAGCTCTAATCTCCATAAGGAAGCATAAACAGGCGTATGGTGTCAACAGTTGACTGGGTTCCACACCCTCTGCTCGAAAAAGTCAGCCACTCAGCACATCACAGCCATGTTTTGTAACTGTCAGGCGGGCTGGGCGACCACCCACACCACAACAGACCTGTCCTCAGTGATTTAGGAGCTCCGAGACGCAGATAGAAACAATGAAATAGACAGAAAAAGAAATTGTTTTGTCTAAAATGGTTTACATAGAAGAGGGAAAGGGTGGAAACTGAGCTGATGTAGAGGAATAAAAAAAATAAAGATAAAGAAAATATGTGAGAAGGTGGGAAGAGGAAGATAAATTTTGCAGGTGAGAGATGGAGTGAAATGTGAGAAAGGGGCTCTGGGAGACAACAGCATGAGAAAAAGGTGTGAGTGCATGACGTGGTGGGTGAGGTGATGTATTGGGGAGATGGTGCTCTGGTTAGAGGACAACAAAGGTGAGAGGAAATTCCCTGGAGGCTGTTGCTCTCTTTATGTCTCCTTGTTTTTTTTGTTTTTTTACTCCTGTGGAATATTGAGTCTCATAATAAGAGAGAGACAGAACAAAACACTTTTACCTGTGCAATCTGTCCTCCAATAGCTTGATATACTTGGTAGTGTTCTCTTTCAGCCGGCTTTCTGCATGGAGAGAGAAGCAGAGAGAGAGAGAGAACAGCATGTTACTTGCTCTTCATTTACTACTTTTATTAGCCGTGATGGGGTATCCTAGCAACAAATCACAGCTCTAATACTATTAAAACTGACTTGTCATTAGCTATACAGTATTGTCCGTGGGCTCTGTTAGGAAAGGTAGTCAGTTGGTGATGGCATTGTGCTGAGAAACTGCAACAGTACAGTTCAGTACAAAAGCCCAGCTGGCTCTCTCTTAAGACAAACACACAATCGAGGAAAGATCATTCCCACTGCTCTAAGAAGGGATAAAATTGGAGACGGCCTGAGGATAAAAAGAGATTTTATCATGGCATAGGTCCTTATATCGTGCCAGATTTTCTGTGGGGCATAAAGTTGGATGGATAGCTTATGTTGCTTCCTGTGCCCTTCTGCCAGCAGTGAGCTGTGCCTGAGGAGGCAGACACAGGCTGGCTGAGCGTTAGTCAGGATGGAGGGGAGGGAAATCTGAGCGCCGTTAATGAGCTCATGTATGAAACATGAGAATATGCCCCCCGCAGCAGCAGCTCTTTGAACACAATAGGATGCACTTATATCAAATTGCACCACATACTGTATATATGCTATACACAGCTATAACGTTCAATACAACCCTCCTCCTCCCTACTGAAACACACATACACACACACACGCACACAAAGCTGGCATCATAAATCTGCCCATCCCAACATATGCACAACTCAATAATCAGTCAGGTTCCCACACTCTAATGCAGTGATTCCCACCTTGGGGGCCGGACCCCTAAAGACATCACAAGATAAACTAGAGAGGTGATGAAATGATTAACAGGATAGGAAAGAATTTTTAAAAAATTTACTCTGCTACACACTTGTGTATATTTTTTCAGACTTTTCTATGGTCATTGCTATTTTCTTTCAAAATACTGGATACTTCTGGATACTCAGACCTGTAACAATATTAATTTTAAACAATCTGAGAAGGGACACTAACTAAATTGGTTAAAGAAATAGTTCCACATTGGGGAAATACACTTTCTTGCAGAGAGTTAGATACTGTACACTAAATATTTAGTTAAATATGAAGACTGAAAACAGAGGGTACACAGCTAGCCTGGCTATGTCTGAACAAAATCCACCTACCAGCACCTCTAAAGCTCACTAATTAACACGTTATATCTTGTCTGCTTTATTTGTACTAAAGAAAAAGTGTTTTTGTTGTGGCTTTATGGGAGGGTTATTATGCAACTACTTCTTGGCCATTAACAGTTACTTCCAAGCTTTGGAGACTCCAGGAAGTCACTGCACCCAGCCAAGAAATAAACCGTCACACTACACTAACACTTCAGTTTTTGTATGCATTAAACAAACAAGGTAATAACTGAGCTTTAGAGGTGCTGGCTAGCTAAGCCAGGCTAGCTGTTTCGACCATTTCGTCTTTATGCTAAGCTATGCTAACCTGTGGTAGCTTCATATTTACTGTACAGACATGAGAATGTTATCAAACTCATTAGTAACTCATTAACTCTCTGCAAGAAAGCAAATAAACATATTTTCCAAAATGTCGAATAAAGACATTATTAGAGTACATACCAAGTTAAAAAACCTGTTTTGAAGGGTCATAAGTAGACACTGCTTCATTTTAAGGAAACACAAGCCAAAAATGGTTGGAAACTTGGAAACTACTTAAATGTAATGCCACTTAGCTTGCTCACATCGACTAGAACTCACACAGACAGAGAGTCACCTAATTGGGTGTTCTGAATCACACTGAAGTTTGAAATATAATTTGTATCATTGGCTTGATGGTGGTTATTAGACAGCATCAGCTCCAGGATGAGACAAGCTGGGGGCTGGCACAGCAGGGAGAAAAAGAAAATGTCTCAGACTAAGTGGCTGTGTGACACACACACTTATTCCTGTACATACTTTGGGGAAGAAATGAGGTGGAGACAGTCAGGCTATTTATGGGGGTTGCATGTGTGTGTCACAGAGAGAGAGATCTTGCCTGAGAGTCGCTTTCATTCAAAGTGGCCAAATCTGCTCAATCAGAGGGAAGAGGGAGGCCACTGGAGTAGCTATCACATATCTGGTGAGCAGATCTGGTGTACGTGGACCAGACAGCTCACTTACCACCCCTCTAATTGCTATGTGAGATCCTATCCTACCTGACAGAGTTTCCCTTGTCAACTTCCATTCATGCCAGCTCTGTTAAGCAGCGTGCAAGGAGATAGCCACTGAATAATACATGGGGGGCATTAAGCCTGACTTTAGATGGCACATAGCATGTACAGATGTGAGATGACAAACTGGGTTATGGCTCGAAGAAGAGCAAGAGCCAGATTTAGAAATAATATACTGTTAGGAATAGAAACAGTCAATATAAAAGGCAGGAGAAGATGGGAGATGAGTGTATTAACTGTTAACCTAATATTTCTTTCTATGCTGATACTGTTATACACAGAGGAGAGTCAGTGTGCCATCCTGTCGCCATGCCAACCGGTGGCAAAACTAGTGAGCTTTTTCGGGCGTGACAGATGAAAATAATCTTTTCTTTATAGAATGGGACAAGACATCAAGCAGCAGAGCCTCCTCCTGCGCTGAGTGGAACCAGAGCACTGGGTGATATTACCACTTCCTGTAAGTCTGCGGGAGGCTGCTGTCATTGGCAGACCATGCGAATAAAATCGGCACTAAAAAGCCCATAAAAAGAAGAGAGACACTCTGTTAGTCCCTGATACATGCGGCAGTATATTTGGTGTCGAAGGAACCTCACAAAGGCGTTCACAGAGCCTGCATTGGAAAATTCATGAGCTCCGCCTCCCATCACACCAGTGATCTCAGCAGGCGCTAAACATCACTGTTTGCTGCCAAGGACCCCGGCCAAAATCGAAGAGGCCGTTCATTCATAATACAAACAGAACTGAGACACTGTTGAAAAATGATGAGAATGTGCAGGATGTTGCAAAGAGGTTATTTGCTTCATATAGGTTAAAAAAAACCTCCTTCATTAGACTAATGAAGAAATAATTACTTCAGCTAAATAGATGTAAAGTTGATAAAAAATGATGAATCTGATTATTACAATCAGCAGGATAGACAGACAAAGCAAATGGAGCAGACATATCACACAGTGAATGGCAATTCCCGATGATGAAGTTATGCGCTTTAATGAGTCTGCAGAAGTTAACGATGGCAAGGTGTTTGGATTTGCTACTGCATGAGCATTTGTTCTCTAATTGAAAGTAAATAATGCAGTAATTTCTTCATTGCCTTGTAACAATAAAAGCATCCAACATCTGTAAGGCCTTCATGTTGTCTAACAAATTAGAGGCGGCTCCATGCTAACGCAGCACCACCGATATGCGTGTTATAAAAGCCTACGGATAATAAGGCAGAAGAGAAATTGTGTGTCTTTGTAATTGAGTTGAAGGCACTGACTGTGATTAATGTCTTTAAGCTCGGCTCGGGCTGTCTGAGTGCAACAGCACTGCAGGTAACACAAACACACAGTCAGCATATGCAGAGACACTTACATTGTATGAATGTATCTAAACTTAACAGCAGCCCAGCAGCATAGCTAATGAAGGAAGAGGGACAGGTTGATATCTCAGACAGACACTCAATAACCCATGATGCTTTAAGGCTGCGGGATCCCAAAGCATAGCAGTACACAGATTGCAGCTGGCACGGTGTAACATATTGTGAGGCTATGCAAGAATGCACAACAAAAGGAATCATTTGACAAAAAATTGGCTGTGTGTACAAAATCTGTGCTTGGGTGGATATATATATTTCTGGTTCTGGGTGCTGAATTGCTCTGACTGAAATGTTAGACATACTCACTGTCATTATAACTCAAATCAAACTCAGTAAACAGAGTTTGTTCAGCAGAGACTCTAAACTTACTTTGCTGTGGGCTGTAAAATAAAACATTTTCTGATGACTGAATCTGGGAAAGCACTAAGAGGCCCAACAATGAGGAACTCTCCCAAATGTGCGGTCATAAAAGCTCTAAACAGCTCACCTACTCACATCCCTGCTCCATTAAACTGGCATCTTATTATTTCCTCTGCATCCTTTGGGGAACTCCATTAGCACCAGGGTACATTTTTTGAATTTGTCAACTCCCTCTACAGAAGAGTTTTGTCTAAACAAGACTAAGAGTCTACTACAGCCGTGCTAGCTGCTCTGTGAGGCTGTGCTTAAACACAGTGGTTCTTTAAGCTAAATGCAAATGTCAGCATGCTAACATGCACTCAGTGACAATGCTTCCAATTGCAAAGTTAGCATTATGAGCATAGCAGTTATGTTTACCATTTTAGTTTGGTGTGTTAGCATGCTAACATTTGCTAATTAGCACTAAAACACAAAGTACACCTGAGGGTGATGAAAAGGTCATTTATTTTGCAGATATTTGGTCATAAACCAAAGTATTGGACTACCAGGTGATGGCACTAAATGGAAAGTCAATCCATCCAGTAGCTGTTGAGCCATTTCAGTCTGGACCAAAGTCGTGGACCGACAGACGGACATTGCTATCCCCCAGAGCTCATGCTGCTAGCATGGCTAAAAACAAACAGCTGTAAACTAATTTTGGAGCTTTACTTTGTTTGTAGTGCAGCTAGATGTGATATAATCACAACACTATGAAACTCAGCCTCCTTTTGAGTAGTATGGATTTAAAGAAAAGAAATTGATTGATGCAGTGGTGGGAGCTATTGTAGTCGTACCTCAATCAACTTCCCTTTGTTTTTTGCAGTAATTCTTATGGGTATGGACGCTATAAACCTCCTGACAAATTCACAATGGAATGACATCCTCTACTGAATCACAGGAAAAAGTAATACTGCCAAAACTTCAGAGACAAAAGCCAGGAAACATTCTCCCGAGTCCACTTAACCACTACTCCGCTCTCAATCATTCAGACACTCTTTAGGAGAAGAGCTGTCATACGTTCCATCATGTTCTCAACAGAAGTATCCTGAAAGAGGCAGAGTCATAAATAAATCATATATGTCCTCGCCTTTAATATTAGCACTCCATTAAGAGGAAATTGCATTTGTTTAATAACACAGAGTGACGGTATTTTGATGTACACTTCAGCTGCTGGACTGGTATGCACTGTTGAGTTTGGCCCGGACGGGCTCCCAAATCCTGCCACGGACACTGGAGTGAGAGCTGTGTGAAGAAAGAATAGATGGTGGAGATCCAGCAAAAGACAAAAAGACACTAATTCAAAGTGTTTCAGTGGAGCCATATGGAGAACACAACCTACTGTCTTTATCACAAATAGCCAAATTACCTGACTGCTACAGAATATACCGCCTGCATACTAACAATAGCATTAAATAAGCATTACCACAATACTTGGATAAATCAAGAGGAACCCACACTGACACTCCTTCCACATTTGAATGTCCTCACTGCTGGGGGTCATTTACTCATGTTAGTCAGCTCTTCAATTATTTATTTGTAAATTTAGTATCACTCCAGATCTCTCTTGGGGACAAAATTATACTCTCAGCAGGGAATCAAACCTCCGGCTATAATGGCTTTGGTATTCATCAGCACTCATGCCAATGGCAATTAAGGATGTAATGGCTCCCAGGCCAAAAACCCCCACACCACAAAGTACGCTGGGCGGAGATGCTCAACAAGCTGAAGCTGTGTAGTTTAAGTTAATGAATGCATATAGATTTTGTCGAGGTATCGGCTGAGCTATGTGTTGCTGTGGAGCTCATGACAATGGGCCTTTTCAAGAATAGAGACGTATGGTTTTCTCGTCATAAGATGACACTAGTGTCATTAGCATGTGCTAGAAATGCCTCAGAAACGGAAAGGATGGCCATCTTGACTTTGAAGTAGACTGTAATTTCTAATCCCCTCCAGCTAAAGAAATGGTAATGTGCTGTTTATGGGCTATCAGTTTCCAGCTAGCGTGTGCCAGCCCCTTATTACCAAATAGGATGACAGTTTAATGAGCCCCTTGCTTGGTGTCAGCAACACATTGTGAAATTGCGCCTGCTGCCATATTGTGTGCGCCCACTTGAGCAGTTGAGCAAGCCGCACAACCAGTGATTAACTTGCTGTCTCTTCCCACATTTGTGACGTGCTACTCACCTGATTCCTGTTCCTTTGTTTAGCCTGAGCACTTGCATGTCACTGGTTTCCCAGCCTCCGTGTCCCTGAGAGCTGCATTATTCTGTTTAAGGCACGCAGTGTATTTAGGATACTGAGGTGAACTTGAACATGTCTTTGGTGGTTGTCAGGGGAGAGATTAATGCTATCCCCGCTAACCCAGCAAGTCAAGGTGTTCAGGACTGTATTTCAGCAATAAAAATCAGGCAGGTGACTGAGATTCATGTGCATAGGTGAAAGGAATAGAAACATTATCGCGTTTGCAAGTAGAAGGAATTGGTATCTACTACAATAATATAAAAACATGGACCTTACATGAACAAAAATACCAAGTCCATGCATTACCATATACCCATAAAAACTCGATGCAACTCAGCCTGACTGCCCCCTAGTGACAGCAGAGGGTGCATTCAAGACAAGACAATGGGTCGACACTAATAGTGACAATGCAGCCACAGGCCTTAATGATGTAGATGACAGCGTATGTTAGATGGCTGACTGCACGCCTTGGGGTTGCAGCAGGAGCCCGATCCAGAACTCCAGTCTCTGGTCTTTCACTTCCTGCCCTGGCCTCTTCACTTCACTGCTCCCCTTTCCTCTCTGCGCTCCCGTGTCAGAGCCTCAGAGAGTGAAGTGACCTTTTTTAGATATCTCCCTGTGACTGATGGACTAGAGAGAGTAGCACTGCAGGTGGTGCCGTCAAAATCCATTTATCTTTCTGCCAGTGCCAGGAGGACAAACCAATCTTACTCCCCTCTCTCCCCCCAAAAAGCAAGTCCCTTCTTTAAGCAGCATTCAGATCTCCTCTAGTTGGAGAGTGTGCGAGTGCTGATACATCGTGTCTGCACTGAGTGGCTTGGAGGTAATTTGCTACTTCACACAATCTAAAGCTCATTTCCCCTGAACAACCTCCACCATCCCTCCCCCTCTTAACAACTGCCAATCCTGCTGGTAACTCATCTGATGCCGAGTCCCCGCTGACAGCAGATCACTTCTCCTTCATTTGGGAGAAAAGTCATCGTCCATTGATGTCCTCCCAGCGTGGAGCAACATCAAGAGAGGACTTCTCCTTCAAAGCGCTCTCATGACTCACATTTGAATTGATATTTAAAAGGTTTATTCAAAGAAAGAGAGGTACCTTTCAAAAATACAACAAACATTTTTTTGTCTCAGTGGGCAGGTGAAATAAGAGAGTGTTCTTTCAGATAATGGTGCAATTATTTAATTTAATATTTCTTGTATAGGTATTTAAAGCTGCTATAATCAATGTTTTTATCTTAACAATGGATGCATAATGTGAAAGGGGTCGCTCATAGGGATGAACCCACAGAGATTTATTACAAGACTCTGCAGTCTCTCCTCAGCTCTAAAGAGCATTTGAGCATCTTTCAGCACATTGTTTTGTTTTTACGTCCGCAACTTTACCGTTTTGATTCACTCAGCGTTGTTTCCAGATGCAGACACAGTAGCTAATAGCTGGTGAGCATGTTGGAGCATTTAGCTGCTTAACAGCCAGACGTTTCTCTCAGGAGGCCATGAACAGAGCTAAATAGAGAGAGAATATTGGACTTACATTCGCCAGGGGGCCAGAAACCCGACTTCAAATGATTGATAATATTATTTTGTAATTGCTGGATGTGTAAACAGACAACTATTTATTAACACTGCCATCGCCATAACAGCTTAAAAGGTGTACTGTATACGTCAGTGTTGTGTTTACAGGTTGTTTCCACTGCCCCCAAGTGGCCAACAAATGCAGGTTAAAGATCAGTTATTGATTGCCCAATAAAAGGATTTGAATGAGATTTAGGCCTGGAGAAGGGATAAACTGTTATCTACGCTGAGATGAACTATTATCTTAATTAAGTTTGTTAAATTAGCGTCCGTCTGTAATAAAAAGACAAGTGGTGGTTTTATGTGCTGGACTATTTCTTAGCTGGGAGCAGCAACTAGTTCCCTGGTAACATCACTGTGACAACAAGACTCCAAGGAAACTCTGTGTAGCGCATTGGTGCCAAGTGAAAACTCTCAGTTTGTCCGACATTGCGGTGAATGAGATTGTCATCTCCGTGTTTATGACTAGCTACACTACAGCTATTAACTTAAAGCTAACATTACTTACCAGAAAACATTTAGCGTCAGCAGTGTGTTAACGTCATCAACACAATGTCCATCTATCGACTTCGTTGGGGAAAAGCTCAAGTTCTCAGCCTGGTTAAGGGGTTGCTACATCCAAATAATTCAAAAGATACAGGCTATATGAGGAAATATACATAAACCAATATCTCAAACGTTAACTAGTTAACAATGCAACAAATTACTGATGATTCTGCCATCTGACAGGTCACCCGACAGGTCATAAACAACTCACACTTGGCACCAACACGCTACACAGTGATGTAATGACCCTTCCTTCTTTAGTTTCCTTGCAAGACTCCAGGAAATTACAGTGCCAGGCCAAAGGCACATAATGCCCCACAAAACCACAAATTGACATTTTTTACACATCAGTTTCTGTACTGATTAAACAAACAAGATATAATGTGTTAATTAGTGAGCTTTAGAGGTATTGGTAGGCAGATTTTGTTGGACAGCACCAGGCTAACCTGTTTCTCCCTGTTTTAAGTCTCTGTGCTAGCTAAGCTAATAGGCTGCTCGCGGTAGCTGTATATCTAAAGGACACACATGAGAGTGGTATCGATATTCTCCTCTAACTCTCAGCAAAACAAGCAAATAAGCATATTTCCCAAACTGTCAAACTATTCCTTTAAGCTATGTAAATGTAACTACAAACATCTGTAAAGCTGTCGATAGCCATTAGTGAGTATTTTTTTATCACACTAATAAAGATGATTTGTTGTTTTTAGTTATATCGTATTGCCCACAGAAGCCCAGTTTCTCCTTTGGGATGAAAACAGTTATCTTGATGTAGACTGGCCTCAGTGACTCACCGTGCTGGGCCTCCTTCTGCTCCAGCTCCTGCCTGAGCTGCTGCTGCTGCTCCTTCATCCTGGCCAGCTCCTGGCTGCTCCCCGAGCTGAGGCTGTGCAGCCTCTTGGCCAGAGCTTCCAGTCGGTCCCGCTCCAGGTACACCGCCTTCATCTCAGCTCTCAGCTCCTTGGCACTGCTGAAGTCATTACCTGTACCACAGGAGGACATTAAGCTTACACCGTCCATTAATGAGCGCCTCAATCATTAATAGCGTAATTAAGTGAGGCTAATGGTGGCCGATTCAAGTAAATTAGGTAAATAAAAGACAGGAATTGTAGGAAGGGTTGCATTGAGGTGTGGTGGAGTAGAGAGTTACCTGAGATGGCCGCCAGTTTGGCCTCATGCAGTGCCAAAAGCTGAGTTTCAGTCTCGCTGACTTTCCTCCTCAGGCTGCTGCCCAGCCTCTGACTCATGACCACCTGGGGAAAAAAAGGAGAAGGAGAGGCGGAGGAGAGAGATGGGGGAGGGTGGTAACTAACAAAACCTTTGCAGACACATGGATCCCACAGGATGCATAGCTCATTTCCAATTCCGCTTTCATTTACTTTTTAACACTCATTCTTACAAGACCTTACAGATTCATTTCCGTCCTTCTGTGTTCGCCCTGCTTTGAATACACAGCAGAGCATCAACGCCAATGTGTTACCTTGTCTATAACCTTTAGAAAGAAAGAGAGTGCGTCTCCTTTCGTGTGGACAGACAGGGAAATGTGAAATCTCCATAAAAGATGCCATTAGAATGTCAGAGAGGAAAAAGGCCCTGAATGTCACGGTCCTGATGGGGATGCAGCACCTCAGCTCTGCAGTATTCACAGAGGACTTGATGGCTTCAGATACAGCCTGTCTGGGACCCATCTGCCCTCACTCTGCCCTTTAAACCTCTGTTCTTTCCAGTGTATTCACTTTGAGTTACAGCCA
The DNA here is from genome assembly GCA_002120245.1 of Maccullochella peelii. Classification (NCBI taxonomy): domain Eukaryota; kingdom Metazoa; phylum Chordata; class Actinopteri; order Centrarchiformes; family Percichthyidae; genus Maccullochella; species Maccullochella peelii. The sequence continues at coordinate 175,149 of LKNJ01000569.1, forward strand.
GATACAATCCCCATGATGCGCTTCCTTCTTTTGAGGAACTATTTTCACCACTCAAAAGGGATGTGGAGCCGAATTTTCTGACGCATTTTCTTCTTGAATCTGACACAGTTGTGCAACACTTTGAAAAGGCAGTCAAATAGGTTGGAATTTCTGAGGCAGAACATCTCCAGGGAGTTTTCTTCCCAGAAGAAATATAGAAAACATTTTTTTCCAAACAGGCTTGCATAATTTTATTTCACGCATTACATGGACTGGAAACTGCTCTGAAGTGCTTTTCAAATTATAGAAATTCTGAAATTGGTGATTTAACTTTGAAAACATCAGGCTATTTGTCAATTTTGAAAAAGTCAATAGAGAAAGTGAAAGTTACTTTCATGCCAGCAATCATTTTGTCACAGTAGGTGTGCCATTTTCCACATGGTGGATAACTCATTCAGGAACAAAACTTGTCATTTCAACGTAACAATGGACAATCTTGTGATTGTGGTAAAAGTGTCTCTTCGTGGAAAGCTAAATATTCCTTTGAGGTGCAGTTTCAGCATCAACCAACCATTTGATGATGGGTTTCTAAAGGACACAGTGACAGTAAAGAGGTGTTTTCCGAGCCCCCGCCGCATGCTGTGCCTCTCTCCCTGCATAATTAAACCACTACTTCTTACAGATTTCTGCTGCTTCTGGCTTTTTCCAGCTGCAGAGATCCATGTATAGATATCAGTGAGAGGGACAAGCAAGCCCTTGAGAAGCGAGATAGAACTCCAGAGACACAGCACATACTGTACAAAGGGAAGCATGCACAGCCATTCACACACAGGAATACACCAATGACATGCATAGAAAACTCACCAAATCCATGCTAGTTCAGATATTTCACATAGCGCACATACACCTATGAAAATCCACTGGCCATATCCAAAATAAAAACTGACTGTGGCCAATAAAATAAAAACTACTACAATTAAATCCCTTACTAAAGTTGGGAAATTCATACCTTTACAAATTCAGCTGCTTATTTCTTTTCAGAAAATTAGATAGTTCTATTTTTCTAGGATTTTTAGGGAGGATTTTTTCAAAATGACATCTCATGAATCCACTCAACTATGGAGAGTTCACTGCCTTGTCAAATAGAAATAAGCTCAGGAATACAGACACGGACATTTAGTATGCATGTACTACGCGCACACAGTACAGACTTTCTATTTGGACTTACTACCCATTAGAGCTTCATACACATTCAGTCATTGTTGGCATGCTGAGGGGAGGCTGAGCTGTTATGGACTAAATCGGGTCAGAGGAAAAGTGGCTTACTTTAGCAGTGGCTTCCTTGATGGACAGATTCAATGCCTGCTCCTGCTCCTGAAGTCTGCAAAAAGGAAATAAAAACGTTACTGTGCAATACTAAAAAGGAATGTATATAGATATCAATGGGAGGATTAAAAGCCCACCAGTTTACTCTGATATCTACTCATCTGGCTATCAAGACAGTTACTGAATCTTTTATAACTTTTAAAAAGGAATATCTTAAAAGATCTCATCCAATGGATAAGAGCAAAAGAGTAGGCACTAATTATTCACTCACAAGTCTACACACTTTCATCCACAGTGGACATAAACAGCAAAAATCTTGCAGATATCCAGGTTTACATACTGTATAGTTGGATGTAAAATGTTGGTGTAGACTGATATTGTGTGCAAACATGAAAACATATAAGGCCTGTATTTTGTGGCCAAATTTCACAGTTGGAATCTAAAGCAGTGAATTTTAGGCATTTTTGCTAAAAAAAAAAAAAATACACATGATTAATCGCTTATCAGAATTGTTACAGATTCATTTTCTGATGATCAAATAACCCATTAAAGGAGTAGTTTAAAATTTGCTTCTTCGCTTTCTTGTCGAGAGTTAGATGAAAAGATCGATGGCACCCTTATCTGTCCGTTTAATATGAAGCTACAGCCAGCAGCCGGTTAGCTTAGCCTAGCTTAGAGTAAAGACTGGAAACAGGGGGAAACAGCTAGCCTGGCTCTATCCAAAGGTAGCAAAATCTGTCTACCAGCACCTCAAAAGCTCACTGATTAACATGTTATGTTACGTCATGTTATGTTATAACTTGTTTATTTTATTTTATTTATTTTTTTAAAACAAGAGTAAAACCAACAATTTGTGGTTTTATGGGGGTTATTTGCCGGGTGTAGTGACTTCAACTGCTGGCTGTTGTTTTATATTGAACTGAAATCTTCTCATAACTGTCAGCAAGAAAGCTAATGAGTTTATTTCCCAAAATGTAGACCTATTCCTTTAATCAACTTATTGTTTTAGCTCTAGGAAAAATTAAGTATCCTTCACCATTCACCAGTTCCACTCTGTAGTAAAGCTGCAGGTGCTAAGCACTGAGGAGTCACATTGTTCACTCTCCAGTAACTGTTCTAGTTTAGATGCCTACTGAATCTTTAAGGTAATCATTTTGCCTGTCACTTTTAATTTCTAAATGCAAAATGTAAAAAACATACGGAACTGAGATGCTACTGTTTCCAAAAGCTCTTTTTAAAATGAGTTTTCTGTGGTTTATATCTTGAAATCCAGGTGAAAACGTGGGGAAAGCAGCAGAGCTCAAAACGAGGCTGTGAGATGATTTGTTTCTTAGTGACAGTTTTAATCTGTCATTTCAAATTGTCCTGTGACATACAGTATTTAGATGGCTGAATTTTTTATTGTTTGTACAATAATGGCAACCTGTAAAGCAACTTCCATGATAACAAACACAGAAAATACAGATTAATCTGTGTGTTTTCATTGACTGGCCCATTAGATTTAACTGTCTAGATGAATATTTCAGATATTAAAGGTAAACGTCATTTTAGTAATGTCATCACTGTGCATGTATGTCACGTGCAAACAGGACAAACCATTAAGGTCACATTATTTGGTGACAGAGATATAAATCAATTAGTAGATGGACAAAAGGAGCATGAAATCCATTATGCACAGCACTGTCACCTTGAGATAGTCCCAATCGTCTCATATCACAAAACTCAGTATGCCCTTTTCATGTTAGTTAAGCTGATGCTGAGGGTGAGTCAGAGTAAAATGGATCCTCTGAACTTCAAAGTTACAACACCCTTTTTTGGGAGGGATGCAGCTACTCTGGATAGTGTGGGTTTCTTTAATCCAGAGCCCATAAGGAAATAAACCTTGATATGAGAAAGAAATGTCCTGTGTTATTTGGAAAGCGAACTGCAACACAATCATCATGATGACCCAGAGCATGCCACCCAGAGATCCGCAGCTGAATATCCAATCTGAGGTCGCAGTTTCAATCAGTAGTGGGTATAAATGCGTTCCAGTTGGGGTGAGAATATGTCAGATATCAAATTATGCCAGTGATGGTGGGTCACGCCACCGAGAAGGCGATAAGTACAATTTACATGTCTTTCTAACGAGTGGCAAGACAGAGAGGCTTTCCACAGTGCTCCCTCACAAGCTATTAACTTCAGAGGATATGATGCAAAGTAATCATTTGCATCTGAGAAAAACCATTAAAATTCAAAGCAGATTCAAGCAGGTGTGAGAGAAGAGGATTGAGGACACGGGATGCGAGGAGTGAAGAAAAAGTAGCTGTTGTGGCTGCTTGATACATCCTCTCTGAACCTGAAAATAAATAAATCATTCCTCATAAAGTCTTACAAATTATTACATTACATCACATTCATTTGGCAGGCGCTTTTGTACAAAGCGACTTACAATAAGTGCATTCAACCTCCATAGGCACAAGAGCTAAATGTCATTTTATCTTAATTTAGCTATTATTTTTGCATGTGAAAATACTATCTGTATTTCCTTCTTCAGTTGTCAAGCTCTTCTGTGCAGTTATTTGAGATTTCTGTGCAGATGTGATTTTGACTCAGTTGTACTTTCTTGGCACGAGATGAGACAATCCTGCTGTAAGATTGAGTCAAAATGTCACTTTGATTGTCAGAAGATGAATGAAGCTGGGAGGCAGGGATTTAGTGAAATAGAGGATCTGCACTGACACATCCTCTTCCAAACACGCTCATTTGATGATAAGAAAATACGTGACATGATAAAGGGAAAACATTCATGGTCTGATGATTGTGTCACTACCACTTGCAGCTCTCTGGCAGCCCCACCTGGTGACTGGCGGTACTGCAGGAACTGTGAGAGCTAACGACTGCATGATAAGAGGTGAATGTGGGATTTGTAAACTCATGCTAAGCTAATTTTTTATGTTTGATATATGTACCAGAGTACTACATGTGGTAAACCTACAAAAAAGTGTCAAAGTATTCAGAATATTCTTCTTCTTTGCTGGCATTATTATATTATTATTTTACAACTGCTGTTCTCTGACGCTGCTGCCACTGGTGGTGAGTAGAATAAATGAACAGAAAGATAGAGGGGCGACAGTTAGTCTACTGCTCCATGATTGTATATAATATATGTAAATACATAAATAGCATAAAATGATAATAATAATCAATGTTTTAATCATAATTATGAATTATACTGCAAGAGCAACCTTCAGCCAATCATATCACTCCTGAGTAAAGGCAATGCATGTGATGGCCCAGTCAGCAAATTATTTTCACAGTTATGGTGTTCGGCAACGTTCAGGCTCAACCAATCAAATTTGACTCCAGTGACCAATAGGAAAAACCATCACAATAAGGTGTAAAATGCAAATGTCTAAGGTGTGACAATGTTTCTTCACAGAACACTCCAAGGTGCAATTCTGACATTTACATTTTACACACACATTTGCACATTTTCTCAACTATGTTGGACTACGTAGAGCAGAAGCACATACACTTTCTGGGCAGCAAAAGCCAGTAATATGTCCAAAGACCTGCAGTAAATGCTTTTGTTCCTCATTTGGATTTGACTCTCTTTATTCACTGATCACATCATCACAAAAATGACGTGTAAAAATCAAGTCCTGTGCCAGGGAACAGTAGGTTTGATCCACTAATTACTAAGAGATTTTTTATGGAGCCTCATATTTCATTAATAATGAGAAAAACAGACTAATTTAAATCTGAAAATGTCTCATGCAATCATTCTAATGGGAATAAAGCATTTATATGAAATATTTTTGAATGGACAAACTTTCATATGAGTCTTTATATCTTTACTCACAGAAAATTAGTACAAAACGTGCACATACAAGTCTATAACAATCTTTCAACAGTCATGTAAACAAAATGATTTGGTGTAAGAAGAAGGTGGTAAAATATTCTGCTTGTATGTGACGCTGACCTGAGCATGGAGGGTGGAGGAGAGACGGAGATCTGCGTGCGGCTTTCAGAGGTGACGAGGTCCTGCAGGGTTCGGCTCATGTCGCGGAGCTGGGCCACGGTGCAGCTCCTCAGCACAGAGCCCTCCAGCTCCTCAGCCTCCACCTGCTGCTCCTCCTGCTGGATCTGCTGGTCCAGGCGCCGACTGCGGTCCTTCAGCTCCGTCAGCCTCTGCTGCAGCTCTGCTATCTCCTCCTGCACAGGTTTCATGAGTCTGATTTATGATCCTTGCATTAATGTTCAGGCGTTACTGATCAATTTTAGTTATTGTTATTACTTTAATTATCCAAACCAGTACAGTTAGCACTATATTCAAGTACATAACCTGAAACAGAACCAAACTTTCTGTAATTCACTTATAAAAAGAGAGCTGAAAATATGACAACTTTCTATAAATTACTAGCATTTTTCAGTATTATTATGTAGTAATACTACTACAGTAATATACTTAAGTATTAACAATTACATTAGGTACTTCACTATAAAGCTACATTAAATATTGATGACAACTCTCATTTTAGAGATTTTATTCATTTTTCTTGAGTGAAGAAAAAAAAGCAATAGTAGTGCTCAAACGCAGGCACATCAGACAGGTCAGGAACACACACACACACACACACACACACACACACACACACACACACACGTGACACAAAGTGCCAGAAACAACCCTTAATGACATAATGTGAGCTGAATTTACCTCTACCAGCCGTTTCTTTTGGATCAGATGATCTTTTCGATGCAGTGGGCCATGCAATAAGTCGGACCGCTCCCCTGCATCAGGCTCTGCACCGTCCCTGACACACAAAAAACCCCACAGTCACTACAGAAGCGTCAGCAGTGGTGTTTAAACTTCTTTAATCATGACTTTTCATAACCACATTTCAGGGTCCTTTTGGTCTCTATCAGGGGCAGTTAAAGTGAGTTGATATGTGCACTGTGTTACTTCTTTTCTCACTCTTTCTGCAACTCACTGAGATGGAAGGAAATACTGTGGTGAACAGAAGTGACCCTTAATGATTTTTCCTGTTTTTTAGCATTTTAAAAACAGAGACTCTGAGATAGAGGTATGTATGGAAAACACACATATTAACATATTAATGCATTGCTCCGTAAGCTTTAGATTACGTTTGTTCAGGATGCCCTCTGGAGAGGCCCCACCTGAATTCCTTCCTGTTACAAGAGCTATTTTCGACATCCCTCCCTAGGTCCTACAACATTATAGTGGAAGATAGAGCACGATCATGATCACAAGAAGAAAGAAGAAAGCTTTCACCACATAAAGCTGTGAAAATGCTAATTTCACACAGACCTGAACAACCTGTTGATTTCAAACCCAGTAGGACTGTGAGGCAACCATATAAATCACCATGTAACAGTATCAGATTGTCATTAAATCAAAATACATATATATATATATATATATATATTTGCAATAAACAATTCTGTTGTCTAAATAAATGACACAAAACCAGTACTAGTGTGTCGCAAAACGAAATCTGAAACAAAATAGGAAAAACTATTTTTTAATTCAGCCACATTTCATATTACCTTTCATCTCACTGCAGCTAACATTAATTTGAACATTATTAAACATGTGATTTTCCATATGCCTAAGTAAGCTTATGATTACTGTGATATTTAAAATAGTAATATTATCAGAAATCTTAGCACAGTTTTTAAATGAGCGTGACAGTAACTAGAGAACATGATGTTCATTTCTGCTGGGTGTGACCACAGAGCGAGTGTGAGTTGTGAATGCACTAGTAATGCATCATGGAAATCTTCGCTGCCATTGTTGTGTAACTGACCTGCACTGACTGCAGTCTGCCCTCTGGAGGGCGCTGTGCACCACCTGTCTGAGCCGCTCAAGGAACAGAGCCACGCTGGGCTGCCTGGAAGGTAAACCCAGCTTCAGAGCCCCTCGCTCCCTGCACAGCTCATCCAGCTTTTTCCCAAAACGCTCAGCTGCAAACACACATACACATATACTGAATAACATGCAGCATCACATGCTAGGTTCAAGTGAGAAAGTCAATGTAGAAACATAGGATCTCCATGCAGGAACCTCTGCGTTGTGACTGTACAGAAAGCAGATTACGCTCTAGGTCATAACGTCTATGTAGCCTACATTCACTGAAATAACATGAGTGCACACAGATCACTACTTACTCACTTACCAAATTATCCCTTAACTAGAAGGCACTTCTAAATAGAGCAAACTTCTGTCAGTGCTCTCAAGAACTCTCGGCTTGCTGTTTCCAAGAGGTCATAATTTCCATCATTCAAATCTTAAGAATCCTTAATTTCTTGACCCTGTAAACACACATGTCGGATCTGGAATCAACCCTCTCTGTTGGGTTCATGGTTGAGTTTAAAAATGATTACCATCTAAGGGTAAAACATCAAGATCTTCATCAGCAAGAATCTAATCAACTGTCTTAGTTCTTGTTTACAACATTTCAGGCATCCTGCCGACAGAACAACTGAAACAGCCGTTAGTCATTGTGGAAAAGAACTTCAAGTTCAAAATGTCAGAGAGAGGTTTGTGGTATCAAAAGGCGAACAGAAATCCTGACAAGACATACAGACCCAAATAATCACTCCGCTTATACAGTTCAAGGTCTACAGGACACAACAACAGCAGATGTTGGTATTTATTTCTGTCACAAGGTCCAAGAAATGGGTCAGAATACTGTCCTTTTATAAACTTTCCTTAGACCAGATAGAAAAAAAGATTCAGTTTCTTCTGGAGACAGATTCAAAATAAAGTCCAGATTAAATTTGTTAGGTTTGAGGACTCTGGTTCTTTCCCATGCAGTCTTCAAAGTTAAAACATCAAAAGCTAAACGCCTGGAACGAAACATGAAATAGGGTTCACAAAGGCCCCGAAGCCCCATGTTTTTCTTGTAAATAAATGTGGAATTTGATTCAGCTTTACCTACTCTCTGTGTTTCTCTCAGTAGTTTCACAATGTCCAGTTTTTAGTTTAGTCAGTTACTTGGCTGACTGATCTGATGTGGTGAGCACTAACGTGTACACATCAGGAAAATCAAACAAGATCCAACAGACTCAACCCTTCAGCTTATAATACAGAAAACCACTACTGCTAAGGTCAATGTCAACTCAACTGTCAAACTAATCCTCAAAGCAAGACAATAATGGCATTATTTGGACCAACCTTCCAATAGCAGACACTATGTGTATAGGCCACATTGTTAAATATGATTTTTTTATTAATCACTGGGGATTTTCAGTAAAAATCACTAAACTCTCCAGTAAGGTCGATGTAAAATGTATGTCAGAGTCAGTAAACAACAAACCATTTTTTGAGCTCTAATCAATGTGTGGCCTTCTGCCCTCACGTGCTTTATGAAACATCTCATTATGATCCACAACTAATTCAGTTAGCAAGAAATCCAGTAAAGGCTAGCTTAACTGGGTAAAGGGTAACTTCTCATATCTCCCCTCATCTTACAGTAAATACAAACGCCAAAATGATAGATGTCTGGATCCTGACTGAACATGTCAGCTAAACCTGGATATAAATGGAGAATCCCACTGAGTTACTGTATGTTAAGCTGCTGCAACTTTCTGTACACTCAGTCCCACTTCACTGTTTACTGTCCTCTTTCCATTATACTTCATTTAAAAAGAGAATTATGTTCTTGAGGAGGAGGAAAATAATTGAGAGAAGTGAGAATTGTGAGTTAGTTCAATGTAGGCTCTCTACAATCCATCCACAGCTACAGTGCCTCATCAACAAAAGCTGTAATGACCTACTTATTGAAGCAACGGCTCAACTGAAAGTCTTAGTTCACCTGCGTCATAGTCGTCATCCAAAATGGCTTTCTGCTGGAGTCTCTGCAGCTTCAACATCATAGACTCAATCTGAGAGGGAGACACAACAGACAGAAGACAGAACAGGTTACCCAACAGTCCAGAGGGCAATGCTCTTTAAACAGCATTGCCCAAAAAAAAGAAATGTGTGGGTGCAATGACCGTTATTTCAAAGTGACACCAGGTCAGCAAGTTGAGGACGTTTAAAACCTCGTCATCTGTGCTAAATATTGTTACTCAGACTGTATCTCATCAGGGAAGACTAATCGACCTAACTGAATGTTTTTAAAGTTATGTTTTTCTTTACCTTCTCAGCATTTGTCTGTCACTTACAATTTAAGGGATTTCACCTGTTCAGTTTAGCATGTAAACTCCTATGAATCAAGGACTTGGTTCCCAACTTTGGGATCAGAATCTCAAAGAGGTCACAAGATTAAAAAAAGAAAAAACAACTTCATAAAATGCTTCATAAAACTATATTTATTTTTGGAACATTTCTCCAATATTTGCTTTTTCTTGTGAAATACTGTGTAGTTTTACCTCCTTCTACCCTGTAAAAATATTCAAATTAAACAACCTGAGAAGGTAAAACTCACTCTTTGCTATGTAACTTTTTTGGCTTGTGAGTAATGAATTGTATGTTGAAGCATACAGTACAGAGAGCTGCAGAAATGCAGATAGAGCTACGTGTGTGTTGATTTTTTAGATGCTCAATAAGCTACAGTATGTGTTTACCCTCAGAAAAAATGAGCACACTGTCTTCCTAGTTTGCTCTAGTTCTTAAAGACAAAGTTTGACATTTTGGGAAATATGCTTTCTTGCAGAGAGTTAGATGAGAAGATCAATTCCACTCTCATGCCTGTACGCTAAAGATAAAGCTATAGCCAGCCGCTGGTTAGCTTAGCTTACCTTAGCTTAGCACAAAGACTGGAAACAGGGGGAAACTATGAATTGTCCGGAACATAACCCCCCCCAAAAAACACTATTTACACTTCAATTTTTGTATAGATTAAACAAACAAGATATATAATTATTGAGCTTCAGAGTTATTAGTTAGCTGGTAGGCAGATCTGAACACCTTTGGACAGAGCCAGGCTAGCTGTTTCCCCTTGTGCTAAGCTAAGCTAGGTGAGGGCTGTAGCTTCATATTTACTGTACAGACGTGCGCGGTATCAATCTTACTTCTAATCTTCTCCTCTAACTCTTGGCAAGAAAGCGAATAAGCTTATTTCCCAAAATGTCAAACTATTTCTTTAAAAAGAACATCTGGATGTGCTTTGGCCTCAGTCTTGACTCTGAACCTGGTCTTGGAATTTCCTTAAACTCAATAATGCCGATTGTGTGCCCTTCATATCATCCTCACATCAGGAGCCAATCATGCCCACCTTAGTGTGAGTGCGATTGTTTTGGAGGCAGCCTTGTAGCACACCCTCGTACTTCTTCACCAGGTTGTCCCAGCTTTGGTCAGAGGCAGGCGTGGCGCTCTCGTAGCCGGAGGTGACAGAAGAGGCGGAGGCAGTGTCAGAGTCCACAGACAGTGAGGAGGTGATCTCTATGTCCAGAGACCGGGAGTCACAGTCAGGCAGGTCGGACGTGACCTCCCTGCCATCCCACAGACATTCTCGCCAAAACCTCCCACCTAATGATAGGTCCTCTCTCTCTGCCTGGCTGCCTGGGGTGGAGGAGGGCAGTGATTGGACAGGAGTTGACTGCTTTGAGACACTGTGCTCAATGGATACGGTTGCTGGTTTTATTTGAGGTGATCTAGGTGCTTTAGTTGACTGATTTAGTGGTTCCTGTTCCCGGGATGGTGTGGCAGTGGTTGTGTCTGTCCTCTGGCTGGAGCTGAGAGACTGTTGGATGAAACTGAAGCTGGAATTAAAGGAGTCCGGTGGTGAGGACTGGAGGGCCAGGCTTGGGCTTAAGATGAGTTCATTCTGTGGCAAAGAGGGCGGACCCTGGTGGCTGGATGTACCATTAATGGGAGTGCAGTCCACAGGGGGAAGAGGATGGGTAACAGAGCAGAGAAAACTCTTGCTCTTCCAGGAGCTACATGTAAGTTTATCAGGCTGTTGCTGATTCATTAAGGACACTTTGACAGCAGTTGGACTCATCCTCTGAGTGCCGGTTGCCTCAGTGATGTCAGTGTGACGTCCAGAAATTCCGTTCCTAATGCAAGTGGTCCGCCCTTCCTCCTCCTCCTCCTCCTCCTCCTCCTCCTCCTCTTGTCGATGAGTAGTGCTCTGTAGTCTGGTCTGCTCTCCTCTCATGTACCCTGGTCTTCGGTGGAGCCTCTTACGACCGGAGCCGCCAGCTGTCCCTGATGCTCTGCCACCTGTCGATGCAGAGATTAACCATTAAGCAGGACAACACGGTAATGAGGGAGATAAAGAGTGAGCTCATAGAACTGGCAGGATTAACTGTGCATTCATGGAGTACGTCAGGAAAATGCGATGCTAAATGTGCCAGTTACACAGGAATGTTAAACATCATATTGTTAATACTCGTAATGTGATATAACCAAACCAAAGTGACTTTCACCAAGTCCCAGCCCTCTGCCCTTAAAGCGAGCATCGCTAACTGAATGAAAAACAACTTGGGCAGCTGTGTGACATTTCCCAGAGTTCTGCTCCAGCTGTTGGGAAATACCAAAGACACACAGTCATTTTGAGTTAAGACACGCCTCTCAGTGGAAGAGGAGGCTACATGAACAATAATTCCTGAAGTTACATTTTGAATTTATCTTTGAAAACACGCCCATGTTGCCCTAAACCAGAGGTTCTCAAACTGTGGGGTGGGTCATGCTGGGGACGTACAGACATTGAAGGGGTGGAGTGGAAGTAAAGCTGAATGAATCTGATTCATGTTGGAACAAAAAACTAACAAAACTTCTTTGATGCTATCAAGCCTGTTAAGATTCATTTAGACAGAAAAATGACATGCTCTAATTTTGTGGGGGTGTTACAGCATGTTTAACACAGGTTGGACATATTTTTGACTAGGAAGAAAAGAAAAACGTGCACCAATTGGCCACTTGGGGCACTGGAACAAGCTTTAAACACAACGTTGATATGGCTAACATGTTAGCAAACCGTTGCCTAGACAGCCAGCAGATATGGAGCAACATTATCATTCATTTGAAGTTGTGTTTGTGTCCACCTGATGAATGTAAGTCCAATATTCACTTTCTTTTAGCTCTAGTCTCAACTCCACCAACTCTTGAAGGAAATATCTGGCTCTGCTAAATGCTTCATTACATTCAGCAGCTAGATTCTAACTTTGTCTGACTGTTGTTTGGCGCTTAGCAGGTAGCGTACAGTGGGTTTATCAAAGCTAGGCTGGTGAAAGCAGCGAGACTTGCGGGCTGTAAAACATAAACAATGAGCTGAAAGATGCTAAAACGCAGACCTGAGGGGAACTACGGAGAACTGCAGAGGCAGGTGATAAGTCTCTTTGTTTGTGACTATTAATGACTCCTTTCACATATGTAGATGTAATCATTTGATTAACTGTTAATAAATTTGATTCATAATATTGATTAGTGCAGCTTTAAATACAAGATGGACATATTTGTGACAGACAGGAAAGGAAAAACTAATTAAGCTAATCAAACAAACCATTTAAAATCAATATATGATGAAGCCTATCTTCTGTCAGTTGCACAGCAGAAACTCAAGTAAAGGTGTAAAAAAAAATGCATGTCATGTATTTAATAATATTACTAATATCCCTAATATTGTTACTGGATGAACAAGATTTAATAGGTTTATAATATGGGGTGGGGGACAGAAATAGTCTGAGAACCGCTGCAGTAGACATGGCCTACCCAAGCAATAAGAAGTAATAAAACATCAGTGTAAATAGCATTTGGTCTGAAAGTGGAGCAGGATGATAAAGACCGGTTTTGTGTTCAGAGCTGGACACCTGCTGCAGCTTCACATGATTAATACTTATAATGTGTAGGATTCAGAGAGGGAGACAGGCTGAAATTTTTGGAATCAACAGCCCCTTTGTGTACAGCTGTGCTGCTCTCTCTTTCACTTCTGGCTCTCAATTTTCTTTTCCCACTCACACACACACACACACACACACACACACACACACACAAACACTCGAGACACACTGACACATAGACTTTTGTACTGAAAACAGTGGGAGCATTCATACTACTGTCATTGTAAAACCCGGTTAAAGCTTAACAACACAAGCAGTTTTAATATTTAGTATTCAGTCATTTGTAACAATCAAACATAATTGTACCTAGTAAAGACATCAGAACTATTACTATTAATTTTATTATCTGTTAAAACATGTGATTTATTTTTTTTCACATTTATACAAATTCTGTGTCTGTAGCTGTATGTCAAGAGAGGAATGCCGGGCATCAAACAAACCATGACCACTACAAAGCCACCACAGCTCCCTGCTCAACCCCCATGGCCTTTAGTGATGTCACTCCTAAACCAACCCATGTGACTGGAGAGGAAGAGACACAAAAAGATTCCACTTAAGGGAGAGTTGGGATGTTAGACTGATGGAAAGGCAGGGCTTGTAGTGAGAGTGACACAGGCGTGTTGCCATTGTACCCAGGCATGTATACATGTATGTGTGTGTAGAGCAGGGGACGGCCTTCAGTAAGAGCCTTCTGTCCACTGGGACCACCGCACTAAAGCTCAGGTTACATACAGCTCAGCTTAGTGTTTCTTTACAGACGTGGCCACTGTTCCATAACCAATTTAAGAAACCCAACACTCACTGTAGGCACCAAATACAACCGCACACCATCCACCATATGGTGTGGTCAAGATATAACAGAGAGCCCACTCCAGAGAGTCAAAGAGCTGAGGTACTGAAAGGAGAAGGACTTGTTGATAGAAAGTGTAGAAACTGTATCCTCTCATGCTTCGATTACACAAAGACGGCTCTTCTTAGTAAAGGGGAAGGAAATGCCTCAGGGCCCATTGTGCGTGTCTGTGTGTGTTGGGGGGCATCTACATCTCGGATGAAGTCCTTCAGAGGTATGTCATTTGCAGCTTCCTGCCAGGCTTTGTGCTAAAATAGTTTGCCAGGAATTCCAGCAGAAGCAGCAAATAAGCAAACGGGAACCTAAAGTGGTTCAATAACGAGGACCAAATGATTCCACTGCAGCAACAGCAGCTTTCTCCTCGCAACTTGTTGCTAATATTGCAGAAACACCACACAAAGTCTGAGAAAACAAGGCATCTCAGCCAGAAGAGGCTAGATTATTTACCTTTGGAGATGAAAGAGGGCCTCCTCGGAGCCCTTAGGTTAAACACCGCATCCTATTGGTTGCTGAAAGTGCTTCGGCCAAAGAGCAGAGGAATGCAGAGGATCTCATAAAAACACAAACGTTTGAGGAACAAGCTCAGCACCCTCAGACACACACACACACACACACACACACACACCCCAGCAGATCTGCATGTCAGCAGCCTCCTGAGAAGCAGCACTGCTCGGCAGATGTGCAGCTCGTCACCACTTGTGACTGACCACAGCAACAGAAATAGGGAAGTGAAAGTCTGCCTCCTTTTGACCATAAATATGACAAATGGTGACCTAGAAGTGAATCAATCTATCTTTCTATCTATCTATCTATCTGGGAAAAAAAAGCCTATAATGGTTGACAGGAAACATAATGTATGACAATCCAAATTGAATCTCTGCTCTGGTGAGACTTTTATAAGAAAACAGCTCCACACTTCCTGAATAGTCACATGAGGATCATAAACCGGCTGAATATGGTTGCACTGAGTGGAGAGAAGTTACAGCAGTGAGAGACTGCATGACATTGTGAATAAATGAATACACCACACAAACCTAAAATACTATTTAATTTGTTCATAGTACAGTTATATGCTAACGTTGTTCAACTAAGTGACATTTGTAACGTTGACTTCCATTATACAGAATACCATTATAGTAATTGTCACTTGACACATTAAATATACAGTATGCTGTTACTTTGGATAATAAATTACAGTAATGTACCAGCTGCCACATGTTTACAGTGGCAGTAGGGTAGATGTACCTTTATAGCATGGTAAAAAAAAACACTGGTTACATTATGATAAAAATAGTTGTACTAAAAAATGGAGGGAAAAAAAGTGTCATACCTCCTTACTTTGAAACTGAAATTGTAAAGAATCAAACACGCTAAGGAAGTAACCTGATTATAGAGTTAAAGGTTGTCCAGGTTTGAATGAAGACAAGAAATTATGAGCATCCTATCAGAAACAGAAATATGTCACAGACACGTCTGTATGCAAAATATGCAAGTAAGTTATGAAAGATAGATAATACACAAGAGAGTGCCATCATACTGTACGTCTCCACATTGTCTACATATTCAGAGAACAAAGTATTTAGTCACATGCAACTCATCACCTGTCATCTCTCATGGTAGAGAGCCTTTGACCTCTATGACCTGAATGATGCAAAGACAGTTCAACAGATGGAGCAGTGAGTGAATGTCAATGTGGAGGACCAGCTGAAACACACAGGCCCTCCTCTTCCTTCAGTCAGACACTGATTATAAGCATCACAGTGCAAAACGGCATGTTGACTTGCAGGTCTTGTTTTGGATGAGTTGGACCAGCCCTGTTTACAGTAGTTTAGACCCACTCTATTCCCACTGCACATGCCCACTCTCATGTAAGCACTGCTACTATTATATTTGTTTTTTCTTTCAGTTTATTCTCACCACCACATATTATTGTAAAGTAATGTGAGGCTCCTGGTGAGAATTCAAAACAGCCTTCGTGTTCACCATTATCCCCTGCAGAAGAGCCACTGGTTATGGTTTGTTTAATGTGAGAAACAGCAGTTGATAGTTTGAAAATGACGAATCTTTACCTTCCATGACTTCGCAGTGGTGAAGCAGAGAGTTACATTCAAGCCCCATCAGTCCAGCAAACATCTTGCCATTAATAACAAGCAAAGTCAGATCCCGGTACTATATGGAGTTACATCGACCATGTTTTAGAAGAAGTGGAGCCAGGCAGTGAGGCTGATCTCATTTCCGTTGTGGAAAAGTGAACCCAGACTGTTTTTCCCCCCGCTTTGGAATAACGTGTGAAACCGGCTTTTTACACGCGCTCCTTTGTCCATAATAAACATCTGCTGACACAAGTATTGATGATTGTACTCCAGATTCTTACATGTCTCCTCTGCGGCAAACAAGTGGGTCCAGTTGCGCATCAACAGACGGTCTGGAGAGAAAAGATGGTCTTCATGTCATGTTTCTTGTGGGGGAAAATGGGGGGAAAAACCATCCGATGATGTGCTGTAGTGGCAGAAGTGATAGCCGAGATAAATCTGTGTCTCATCGATCAGTCGATCAGTAAACCGTTATTCGCTGCGCCCCTGCGTCATGCGTCGTGCTGGAGCAACGCGAGGAGCTCCTACGTGTTCAGGAATTTGACTCTGAGACTCTCTCAGCCCGCCTCACAACCACAGCAGGCAGCCTATGAACGCTGCAGCGGACACATCACCGGGTTAAACTGCTGCTGTTTGTTTGTATGTATACTGAACATGCTTTATTTTAGGATCCATTGGGATTGCAGCTGGTGGAGGAAAAGAGAAAAATACATACTGTCTTACCTTCAACTCTGTTAAAGTCACATGAAGTTCAGATGCACAAATTTAGAATGTAGCAATGACTATTATTATTATCATTAATGTGTTTTGTATAGCATTCTTTAAAGTGTAAAGGGCTTTCACATTTAAATAATCAACATTACACTAAAAAAAATCTAAAATTGGCTAAAATGAACTGTAATTGTTGTGAACTATGACATTAACTATGTTTTATGTTTTGCAAAGAATATTTCTCTTTCAATAAAATGACTCTTTATTGTTATTTGGACACTATGTCTCTGTGCTGTTGACACTGAATTTTGGCCGTTAAATATGTAGGTTAAATCATTGTTTGTGTGCAAAAATGCATGTTATTTTTGCATATTTTTAGACACCCTGAACACATCCTGGTTTAAATACAAAAGTGTTGCTTTGTTTATGCAGTGAGGGGATGAATGAGAAGAGACCCCACATAGAGTCTTTTCATCCTCCTTCCCACACATCCAAATGGTCCTTTCATTCAGCTTCCTGGCTGATGGACAAGACTCAGTGATGGAGAGTTCAGTTCAGAGTGCAGCCTTTACTTAGTTAGGCTTCACTGTGGAGGGTAAGAGAGCTGTGTGGCAGAGGGGATGAAATCCACTGCCACGCATGTACTGTCCAGTATTAAATATTAGAGGTTCCTAATGTCGTGTGTCTGGACAACAACTCACTAGCATGTCATAGCAGGAAAAGCACAGGAAAAAAAAGGCCTGTTCATAAAGTGCTTTTAAAATATTAGGATGTGCACTGGGAGAGTAGGTGTCACTGGAATGAATGTGCCACCATGATTGTATCTGTTGATCAATACATCCATGGCCGTGCTTTGTAGAGTATACCTGATTTTACCAGTAGATGTCAGGCTTCACATAGATTTAGGTATTGGTTTTGGTTACACACTGCTTTCAAAGATTATAGTTGTGTTTTTTTAAAATTGTTCACGTCATCTGGGTTAACTATCTCCTTTATATAATTCCTGCTAGTACATGCATGTCGTCTACCTCCAGAAGACACCGTTTGTTTAAAAAAAAAAGAAAGACTGTGTTGGTTTTCTTTTGTTTGATACATTTTAAAGTAATAATTAGATTTACACATATCACTGATTGCTACAACTCAATATGTAGGTCATGAGAACTTCTTCTTTTCTGTTTAAAACATTATATTATTATACTTTACATACAGACTGTGTTAAAAACACTGGTAGCTCTCTCCTGCTATGCAGAAAGTGATGTTTTACATTTGTACTTTGGTGGTGAACATAAAAACGGGGTGATTAGCTTGAGCACAGAGCCTTTCTAAGACCCTATCCAGAATTTTATTCCACCTATTTGAATAATAGCCTACTTAAATATAACATTACATATATACAGTATGTTGTTCATTGATTTGATTGCTTAATTGATTTACACACCAAACAAAACCAGTTGTCTTTCTGTCAAAGAAATGCAAACAGCAGTGTATAATCATAATTCGCAGTATTGCATTTCATTAAATTAGATCTTATTTCTACAAGATGTTTTTCAGTTTTCACTCACAGAAGACAGGATTCAGGTTTTCCAGACGTAGTGGCCTACTGATATTGACCACCAGGTGGCAGACTTAAATAACACTCAAACCCTTTGTCTCAGTCTAGAGAGAGAACATCAAGAGGAATGATATGATAGATGATCTTATTTGTGGATAAATACAAAACTATTATCCAACAAAATACAAAATGTAGCAGATTTAGACAGATACATTTCATCCTAAAACTCCAGATGACATTCTCACAGATGACCGATTGCAGCTGCTGTCCAGGATAGAAACTGGAAAACCTACACAGAGACAGTCGTGTTCTGGTTTGAATAATCAGACTCACAAGTAACACCTTCTCCTTCAATCTGACATAAACCGAATAAGAGCCTCCATTACTGATTATAGATTATGCAGACATTACGCTGTGGCCACCCATAAACGCAGCTGAATTGTTTCTGCCTCAAACATCCATTTGGATGGTAATAATTAGGCGACCAAAGAAGCATATCTGGGCTATGCCTCAGCTGAGTTTATGTCCCTGCAGTGTGGTGAGGATTGTTTAAAAACGGTAGAATGAGGAGGAAAGGGATTGTGTGTTTTTGCCAGCAGGGCTGCCAGAGAATAGGCACGTACAATGTACAAAGGTCACGTTCCCCCTCCACACAGTATGCAGTGAGTGCAGGCAGCCAATGGTTCGACCTTAGATTATCTGCATGTGATATAAAGAGGGAGAAATAAAATAAACACACACACATTATCAAAGCAGCTTAAAGACTGGGAGAGCACGGCATATTTGGTACAGAACTTTTATTCATGCAAAACAAGTGAAGTCATCAGATCTTTATCAAAGAAACAAAATAACATTGTAAAGCTGTTTTATTGTAACATAACAA
Organism: Maccullochella peelii; assembly: GCA_002120245.1. Classification (NCBI taxonomy): domain Eukaryota; kingdom Metazoa; phylum Chordata; class Actinopteri; order Centrarchiformes; family Percichthyidae; genus Maccullochella; species Maccullochella peelii. Next base: position 194,339 of record LKNJ01000569.1, read on the forward strand.
AATGAACAGGTATGTCACGAAACATCTGTCAAATCCCATAAAAAATACATACAATTATCCAACAAGAGCAAAACTAAAGCAGACAATGACACCATAGAGAACATAAACAATGCTGTTGAAGCTCTGCAGCACTTAAACCACTCCTTCCTCAGGGTCGAGGAGTGTGGTCCTACTGGAGAACACGTCAGCCAACATGTGTTTGGGGATTTCTGAGCCGCGGACACGCAGGGTGTAGCAGGCGTCCTCCACTTTGCCCAGGCTCTGTCGCAGCGTGTGCAGCTTCTTGGACACCTCGTAGGGGCCCGTGTTCCCAATGTAGGAGAAACCGTCGTGGATCTGCCGCAGGAACTGGCTCAGCTGGAAGGGCGTGTCAATGTCGCCGTTGCCCACACTGCTGATGCACATCCGCATCAGCTCTCCGGTCAGGTCAGCCACACCGAGCAGGTAGTCTGAGGGCGTCACGTGGAAGGTCAGGACCTGAGCTCCCAGCTGCAGGGCTTCAGATGAGCCCTGAGATGAAAACAGGATGAGAAAGAATCCCAAACACACACAAATAAATCACACGTAAATGTCAACAAAAGACACATTATGAACACTTTTTGGGATCATTATTTCAGCGCTTTTGGACAGATGGTGCACAGAAATTCTCATCCCAACGGGATTCACACACAAGATTGATGGTGACAACAATATTTACAAGATGTGATTGTTGTGTTGTGTAGCTGCAGCTCTAGTAGAAGCCCTGGGAGTCCAATTTCTCTCAAGCGTGATGATGCTTTTACTACAAAATATTGAGGTTCAAGCAATTTTGTCTACATCAACAGGCACCCATCATCTTTGAAAATAACAGGCAGAGTGGATAAAATGACATAATGACACATAATGCCTATAAATGCAGGACATAGTAACACCCAATGTTGCCTTTGTGTGCCACTACCACTGCTTTGACAGGAAATGTACAATGAACATGCAATATAATGATTTTCTTAAAGAAATAGTTTGACAGTTTGGGCAATATGCTTATTTGCTTTCTTGAGAGTTCGATCGATACCACTCCCATGTCTGTACGATAAATATGAAGCTACGGATTTTACCTTTGGACAAAGCCACGCTTTATGCTAAGCTAGACTAAGCGCGTGCTGGCTGTAGCCGAGAGTGGTATTGATCGATCTCACAGCAAGAAAGCGAACAAGTGTATTTCCCAAAATGTCGAACTACTACTCCTTTTAAATCTTGTTAAATTTGCCTTTTGAAAAATGAAAAAAACACAACAAAAACGACCAAAGTCTTCTTTAATTTACCTTAGGATCTACTTTTTCTGTTCTCATGAACACCAGTCTGGCGTTGATCTCCTCCAGGCTGATCAGGCTGCGATGACGAATATAGTGCAGGAAAGAGACGGCCTCCACATACTCCTGGATCCCTAATGCATGAAATGACATTGAAATGGATCACCACAATATATTGGTGGGTACATCCAAATACCTCACTGCTCCAGCTGCTGAATCTAAATGGGAATAGGGTATGGTGTCTTTGTTTTCTCCAATTTATTTATATTTGCGATTAACTAAAAATTACTGCTATTACTAAAAAGAAGGTCAACTATGTATCAAATGAGCATAGCATGTCCAGTGTGTTTAAACGCTACATGGTATCTGCACAGTATAGATCACAGATGTAGATAGTGATTCAAATAAAACCTGTTTCCTGTCACTGTCTTTTGATTGAACAGTGGCCATTTTTGTGGCGGGCTGAGATGACCCCTCATTTGTTTTCTGGCCCTGTGTAAACAACAATCAAATAATCACAGGACGGAAGACTTTGTGTCTGAAGTTTACTTTTGGAGCAGCAACTGAACTTCAAAGGGCCTCCTATCTCCCCGTAGCCGACCACAGTGTGCGCAGAGAGCCGAGCGGGAGAACGCGGTACATCTCCACTTCACTCCGGATAACTTCCACTGCTCTTATTAGGTTTTTAGTCCAGATCGCATCAGCATTTACATGGGCAAAAGACAGCAGGTGCTGCACCGCTCTGCACGGCATTCAGAATGGTTGGTACCAAATGTGCTTCCACGGCGTCCCCTGTCCCAGCAGAAGTTGCAAACATGGCTACATTCACGGCACTTTAACTGATGCCCTGCTAACCACAAACCTCTCTTGTCTAGAGAGGTGCCTAGCCCATATCATACACATTATTTATCTTGAATTATAAAAAGGACAAAATATTTTCTCAATCAGCTTCTTACTCTGAGCAATGGAGTCCAACAAAAACACAAAGTTAGAACAGTTTGGTTATTTCTGACTAGTGATTTCTGTAATTGTAATTAAAAGACATTGCTTTGACATTCTCACCAACTGTTTATGAACTGACTCAGATTTACATCCGCAGCGTCCCTGAGCTATTTTTAGCTCAGAGAGCGAGAAGTGCGTTCATCACGCTGACAGCACCGCACCCTTGGTAAGCAGTGTGAGGTATGTAAAGTTTGGGTCTACGTACAAGCAGTAAGGAAGCCTAAAGTAAAATGCAAACTTGGTCCCACTGACACATACCCCTTATGCCAGACAGATGTTTCACATGCTAATTTAGCAGCACTTAATTATTCATCGGTCAGTGTACAGATGTGTGTAAAAAAATTCTTTGTGTTTATTTTTCAGTTTTCACAGTGCTAGATGTAATGCTGCCCATAATGATGCCGGAGGAATAAAATTATTGCACCTGTTAGAGACTGCACGTACTTCTGTGCACCAATCAGGATGTTATTTCAATATCTGAATCAAAGTCTGATGACAGTGAGCTTCTGTTACCAGGCCACTGACAGTTTTTGACTATTGAACTCTTCATAGATAATACCATAAGGATGTTTTGTTTCATAACTTTAACTTTGATTTTTGCTTATTTAGTCATGAATATTTAATGTTATAGAGAAAGTTCATCCTTACATTGTCATGGGTTTTATATGAACTGCTTATTAAAGAGCAGTCATATATTTTAGGCCCAGCGCCCAGCCTTTATTTGACAAATTTTGCATAACCTTTATCAACAGAAAACACTACAAACATCTAAACACTGCTAGCGGCCCCACAGCTGTGACACTTGCTCAGAGAGAGGATACAAGGCGGACAGGATACGACATGAAAAATTTACACAGGCTTTGAGGCAGGCAGGCGGAGTTCAGTTCCTGAGTTTACTGCCAGGAGCTGTTCATATTATTTACTCTGAAGCAACAGTTACCTTGGGCCACTGAGTCCTAGATTTTTTTATACTGTAGATGATGTCTAAACAATGACTCAGGGAAAATCAACTGGAAATTAAGAGATATTTTACTGGCACAGCAGTTGGAAAAGTTGACGCAGAGTGTGTGTAAAGCCTGACTGGATCAGTAGTTTTAACAGTAAATTCAACAAATATGTATAAATGGCCACAGGTGATTTAAAGATTAATTGAGCTTAATGTTTGACCACAGAGTGGTTCACTCAGTGCAGGTGAACCCTGCAACTTGTGTTTGCACTCTCTCATAGCTGCTAGCTGGGTCAAGCTAAAGAGCTTATCAAAGAGCCGCTCTGTCCTGTTATCAGTGGCAATTATGTTCAGATTTAGCCCACAATATCTTGAATGGTCCTTGTACAAAAAAGCAGACCCATTACATATGCCTGGAGACTTCTTCTCTGCCAAGCTTATCTGGAGAGACCGTGCAGCAAGCCCAGTCTCAATCTAATAAAGACGATAAAAATGGAAAAAAAATGAAGCATCTAATTGGTGGAAACTGCCACTGGTCACGTCGCAGACAACGCAGTGATTCCTGAGTGACCACAATCTAAAAATGACTTCCCCAGCTGCTAGATAACAGCTCACCCTCGCTCCCAGTAATGTTTTTCTCCAAACTCTGCAGACATTTTGGCTACGCTAACAAAAACTGATATTGATGAAAGTGGGAAAACAACTTTTATCAGAGGGTGTGTGTCCATCATATCCAGGGCTGCATCAAGGTCATGCTCTCACACTATCAGTGACTTTACAATACATCTAAAACACAAATAGGAAGATTCAGACGATAGAGACTATTTTTCTGAAAAGTCTCAAAACATTTTTATGCTCACTCTCATGCAAAACTGCAATATACCGGGTTCGTACAGCTTTTTAAGAGTAAAATTCAAGCACTTTCAAGGTACCTATACCAAAAACTTCCAGACTCTCGAAGCCTTTAATTGTTACTGTAAATGCCAGGAGACAACAAACAAATATGACGACGGGATAATTTCATTTTAAATAATAAAAGATTTTGGTTTACATGAGTGATTGTGTAGATGATGAAACACCAGATTATGTTGAAAATCAAGCATTTTTCAAGGAGTACATTGCAATTCAAGCATATTCCTAACCTTGAAAACATAACAGTTGAAATTAAGCGTTTTCCAAACTTTCAAGACTTTGTACAAACCCTGAATATACTGCAATATTATAAAATATGGATACAACGACATGCAGTTTATTTAAGGGCTTGTTTGCCATCTTAAACCAGAAAGGTATATGGAAACTCACCTGGCGTGAAAGCTCTGTGAAACTGATAGATGTCCTCTCCTCTGAGCTCTTCAGCAATAAGACCGATTTTCTGCCTGACTCCATCCAGTTTCACTTCAGCTTCATTCAGAATGTCCTCTGCATCTGGTACACTTCCAATCCAGAGAAAACACACAGAATAAGTGTTAGAAATGCATGTACACATTACTTTAAAACTCTAAAACAGAAGTTACATTGTGTTATTCCAATGCTTTTGGACAGTCCATATGCACTAACGCAAACAACTGTCTTCTGAAACACAGACTTAAATTGATGATACCTCAGAAAAACAGAACAATTAAAACTAAAGCCACTGGAGCAGCATTTTCCCACTAAATCTGAATAAAGTGAAGAAATGTATTCTCCTTTCCAAATTAAACTGCACCAATTACCATGTCTTTCTACAATAATCCATACCTGGTCACTCTATGTAAAAGAAAAATGGTCCTCTTGCTTTCAATGGTGACGTCTCGACTGATCTTAACAAGTCGCTCATGTTTGTCGTGTTTAGTGTCAAGCTCCTGCTGGAAAACTTAAAAGACAAGAAAAAAGCTTAGGTTGAGCACAGATGTCTTAACACTAATGAAATACAGCAACCGTGAAAAATGCAATCAAAATGCTGAGGATGCAGTTACCCTTGAAAGCAGCAATGACAGGTGAGGATGGGTTGGCACTCGCATCACGATCCTGCACTGCATCAGCATTTTTTCGGGGACATCCTTCGCCTGACATGATGAGGCAGAAAAAAAAAGTCAGGGGACACTGCTGTTTCTGATCTGCAAGATACCTTCTGCTGGATTGATTTTGACCATTCTTCTTTTAAATCTGTCTCTTGCAGGTCCTCAATGGAAATACAATACTAAATCACTGAAGAACCTCTTTAAGGTGTGAACAATTTTGATAATTTTGCCGATTTTCTTAGTTTAATATGACAGTAAAGTGACTACCTTTGGGGTTTTGACTGCTGGTCAGACAAATTAAGCTATATTAAGACATAACCTCGGCTCTGGGAAAATGTGAGGGGCATTTTTCTTTCTATTCTTCTTATAGACTAAATTATGAAAAGATTAATCGAGAAAATCATGTGCTGGTTGATCAGTAATGAACATAATTGATAGCTGCAGCCCTGGTGTGAGCTACTGCTGCTGTCACTGCTAGGACCACCGCTCAAAATGAACAAAACTGAGCTACAGTATGATGATGATGATGACAAGAGTATAGCAGACTGACAGTTTAAACATCAAGATACGAATCATTTCACTACAGTACAATCATAACAGCTATCATACTGCATTTTAGTTTTAATATCTTGATTGTTAGCTAACTAGTTAGTTACATAGCTGAGTTATACCATGCTGATGACAACAACCAACAATACAACTTGCATTAAAACGCTCTTATTCTTAAAAGCTGAACTTACCTTCTCGCTTATTCATGCCTTCAGTGTTGCAATATATTATTTTAATAAATGTCACTATTTTAAGCTCGGTAAGGGTTATAGTTTAACGTTAATTGTTTTAGCCACTGAAGTCCGTGCTGCCAACCAAGTGTAACGAGGCGGAGTACTTTACATCTGTAAGGGATTATTAAGGTCACTAAACAAAACAGCTCCGTTTACACATAAAAGTTACCATTTCTGACCAATAATAAATAGACTGAATAAAGTCTGGATATCCCATAATGCGAAATAATTCGTGTTTACTTGTTTTTAATAACAGGCATTCATGTAGTCTTCATTCAGCGCGGGGCTTTTGCGCTATTTACGCACGTCGCAGGAAATTAGCAGAAGTGCATCATGGGAGATGTAGTAAAATAGCAGAATGTTGTGTTTTGTTTTATTACAGCATTTACCCAATTTACTAAAGTCATATTTGCTGATTTGTATTTTAAAATAATTCAAAACTGTAACAAATAATCGAAACTAAATTTAAACGAAACAATGAATTGTTTATTTTAAGATATAGAGTTCATCCTGGAATACTTATAACCAATAATATGTTTTTACTTGTGGTTGAATTCTGTTATGAAGCATTCAGTGCCGTGCATGGTTGATGCAGATACTGTACCTACTCATTTATAGGCATATCCCTGTGTTAAATGCATTCAATAGGGAGTGACACAGGCCCGCCGCTGCAGCCAGAACACTGTTTCCAGTCCAAACTCAGACTGAGCAGCCCGTCATCTCCAGACTGCCACCCCACATTGGCCTGTGTCATTTGTTGCTATTAAAGTATGTTTCATCCAACCTTTCTTGATCAGATTACTCGCTTCTCCCCAGTAACCCCTCCTCCAGGGACTCCTGCACACTGTCTACGTGCCACACGACTGGTGCCAACTTGAGCTTGAGGCTTTGCCTCTGCACAGCAGACTCGCTGTCATTCAAAAAACCCGTTTCACTTATACCTGTGATGAGCGATGGATACACCCCATCGCAGGGTGTATATAATGATCATAATGACGCATTCATCTGAACATGAGTTTATGCTTCATAAATTTTTTTAATCAAAATGTGTTACAATATACATTCCGATAGTCGATTTAAGTCATTCGCAACTGCAATCATGAACTTTATTAACCGCCCACTAACTAACCAGTCTATCATTACAGCAGTAATATCTTTATACAATATTCTTTTGTTGTATGAAAGGAATTTCACACATTCAAGCCAGGAATGAGGGCAAAACACACTGACGTTAACGTTAACCGATGATGCCTTCAAGTGCACCCTTAAAGCTCCTACATTCGAGACTTCCACGTGCTGGGTTTTCCTATGCCTCTGTTGTGGAATAATTATAACAACTGTTGTCGTAATGCTTTTCTAGTTAAAATGACGTATATCACTTTTTTTATTGATTGACTTTATACATGGGAAAGGACATGTTCCCTATGGCCATAACATGACATCAAACTACTTTCACGTGTTTAGAGCTGTTTTATGAGCAGTTATCTGTCCGACAGCCCCCGTAGGCAGCGTGAGAGGGGCGGTGCTTGTGTATAGACGTCAGAGCAGGCTGGACCACGGACAGGCTGAGCACACACCGAGCGGCGCCATGCAGTATCCTCGGACCGACAGCTAGCCAGCAGAAATGCCTCCTGAAGCCCTCGACCCAGCCCGAAATGCTCGGCCCAGGGCACACGTTCTCGTATCATTTCACTGATACAAGATGTGAAGAGGGAAAAATGGCGAGGTTTTGAGTCTTACTTTTCCGTCTCGCTCGGTGTAGCGTGGCAGAGGCAGTGGATCGTTTCCAAAGTTGTCGGTTAGCAGGGAGCGTGTGAAGGATCGGAATTAAAGGCGCAGCGCACCCGTTGTAGCCTCAAACATGGAGAAGCAGCAGAGCGATTTGGACCGAGAACGACAGTACTGTGAACTTTGTGGGAAAATGGAGAACCTCCTCAAGTGTGGTAGGTGCCGGAGCTCCTTCTATTGTAGCAAGGAGCACCAGAAGCAGCACTGGAAGAAACACAAGCTAATTTGTAAGGAGGCGGACAAGGCGCAGCTTCCCAAACAGAAGCCCGAGCAGACTCAGCCGTCTGGGGACGACAAGGAACCGGAGAAATGCCGAGAAAAGATGAGCCACGAGCAGGCGGACAGTGTATCTTCACCACAAACCACAAACACAGAAGCACCCGGGGTCGGTGACACACCGGCAGAGGACGGGCCCAACAATACCGCCACACCTAACGGTCAAACTAGCTCATCCCCTCAGAAACTTGCCGTGGAGTACATAGTCCCGTGTATGAACAAGCACGGTATCTGTGTGGTGGACAACTTTTTAGGAGCAGAGACTGGGCTGGGCATTTTGGAGAATGTCAAAGCCCTGCACAAAACTGGCAAGTTCACAGACGGACAGTTGGTCAGTCAAAAAAGCGACTCCACTAAAGACATCCGAGGGGACAAAATCACGTGGATAGAGGGGAGGGAGGCAGGCTGCGAGAAGGTCCGCTTTCTTATGAGTCGCATGGACGACCTGGTTAGACATTGTAACGGCAAACTGGGAAACTACACAATAAATGGAAGGACAAAAGTAAGTATTGCAGCAGGTGAAAACACACAACCAGCCCTCTGAATCTAGGGTGTTTTTTTATGCCTGAAAGCCAGTGCTTTGCAGTGCTTGTCCCTCAGGAGTCATAGCCCTGCTGGTCTGCTGAATTACACCTGCCAGTATAAGGTGGGTTAAAAACTCAGTAGTACCCTGGCTCTATAGGACCAAATAAAACGTTTTGCAGGTATCTGAAAGTGTTGCATCACAAAGTTAAACGTTTTTTCACAAAAAAAAGGTCCACCCAATCCTGGAGCTTTCAGACACACCCATTCTGTCATTAAGGCACCATTGCTTATTAGACCTGACTTTAGTGTAAGAGGCTAGTGACTCCTCTCTAACTCCAGGTTAAAGCGTGGCTAATGCCCTGAGTCAGAAAGGTGGATTATTACCTCAACACAAAGCTTTTAACGCCATTTATACCCCCAGGGCTGCTGACATTTTCATGTTGGTGTATAATGAAGTCACAAACGCATCACAAATGGCTACGACACCAGAAGGGACATGGTTGATGAAGCCAGTTGTAATAAAGCAAATCAGTGCATTGCTTCAAAAGAAAAAAACTAATAGGCAATAATCCATAGTTTTGGTAGATTATTTGTCTGCAGCAGCTTCACAGCAAATGCGATCCATCAATTCAAAATCCAATGAAAGCAAGTCATAAAGCAGGGAGGAGTTACTTAATATTGCTGCAAGTATGTGATGCGCATAGAGGTGTTTTATCTGGAATATATGAATCATTGCTTGATTTAAAAACTTTTTTTAAAGCTGAATTAATATTTGAATATTTGTAGTGTTCTTTCTCCACGGATCAGAATAGGATAATACCGAATGCATCTTCATGATGTATTACTATTCTAATGCACAATACCAGATTTCCTTTTCAGGGTCTGCACTCAGTTTTCAAGTTTATTATCTAAAACCAACACAGCTAAAACTAATACAGTGTAATACAACAGTCCTGCAATAAACCCTACCTTCATGAAGGTTATAATGTTCAGTTTTTGTTTTAGAGATTGCAATTGAGATTTTAGAGCGTTGATTCGATCTAGTTTGAGAGGTGTTACTAATATTTAGTCTACCCTTGTTGGTAAAAAATGTGGTGGACAAAATATTAAAAACACCTCTCAGTGTAATGCAGTGCAGTTAGCTAGTAGCACAAAGTCCAGCCTCCAACATTACCATAATGTTGAATCAACATCTCTCTGAAACATTTTCAGCAAAAAAAGGCAGGATTTGTTGCAGGACTGTTGGGGCTGCAACCGCCAATTGTTTTCTCAGTTAACTGTCTGGTCTATAAAATAGTGAGAAATGTCTATCACAGTTTCCTAAATCCCAAGTTGATGTCTTCACATTGTTTGTTTTTGTCTGAACAACAGCACAGAATCCAAAGATATTCACTTCACTACCACAAAAGACAAAAAAAGCAGCAAATCCAGACTATTGAGAAACCGGAACAGACCTAAATGATTATTGAATTATTGAAACAGTTGCAGATTAGTTTTGTGGATCGACTAATTAATTAATCAAGCTCTGCAGGACTGTTGGATTAGACTGCATTAGTTTCAGCAACTACAGATGTGCCTAATAAACTTGGAGCTGAGTGACACATGCTGCTGCTAAATGCACACACAGAAACAAGGAAGACAACCTGCTCACATGTATCAAAGTGGTGGATGTTATTACATAACACATCTATGCTTTCATTTTTCTTATAGTAAAATAACAGGATGTGCGTGTGAAAGAGCTGCAGCCCTGAAGGCAGTATGAAGCCTAACTGTGCTGCTGAATCATTAGCAGTTTTTGTTTTCACAAGTTGTATTTGCTTAATCATTTCTGTGTGTCATTTGGCCTGTAAAGATCTTTAAAAAAGAACATTTTGTAGACACCCTGGGATACGTAGTTCTTGAAGATAGCCATGGCTTTGACCCTGGGACATGGTCAGGGTAGAGAGTTAAATCAGACTCTAAAAGGATTAGGATTAGCACATAAAAACGATACTACTGAACACTAAACTAACCTCACTCAGGTAGTGACTATTTTATTTTTGTCACCATACCTTTTATCACGTTCTGTTATCACTGCTTGACATTTAAGGGATCTAGCAGTGAAAGAGCACACACTGGATTAAAGCCGTGGCCTTCGCTTGCTTCAGGTACTTAGTTGTCTGTGCTGGCACAGAGCTTCGTTTGCCGTCCGCTGTTATTTTTAGGCTGCTCCTCCTGTCCAGTTGTTTTTTCCCTGGCTGGTTCTTAGTAGGCATGAAACGTTTTCCAGAAAGCACATTAGTTCAGCGAGTGGCCAGGTTGTGCAGTAGAGCCACACAGCTGGCCACTGTGGCAAACTCTGTTGAGAACTTGACTTCCTCACCTACTGCCCTAGTTGCCTTGGCAAACACGCCTGGACTGTGACCAGTGAAAATCAGCATGACTTGCACAAATGGAAGGCTGCCAGTATCAATGGCTCAAAGGGATACAACACAATGTAGGCACAATTTGCATTGGGAAAGATAGAGGAAAACGATTTTGCCCAAATACTTATTTAATGTCATTGTTTCCATTTCCCCCTTTCACTTGATAACATTGTGTGAAGTCGCAGGCAGCAGGACATGTTTGTTTCTCTGCAGCTCCAGCATGTTGAACAGCAGTATAATTGTCCTGTCACTGACTCACTGCTCCCCACTGAATGTTAGTATGTCCAGCATGTTGAAACGAGAGCTTACTAAGCCACGGCTGCATTATCTTACTGCTAGTGTACAAGGCTAGCATTAATACAGTTCTGTTGTTGTACATGGAACATGATAACTTTGTCTAGCATGCCATTTTGTAGTTGAGTATAGAAATTAGATACACTAATGTTTGGTCCTACAAGGACTGGAACTGTTTTGTAGGGGTGGGGACAAAATGGATTCACTTAAGTATTATGATTCTTGTTTTTACTTTTTTAGCAATTTTTTTTGTTTTGTTTTTTTTTAATTCCTGAGTCTATATTATATATTATGTAACCCTTTATTGCCATAAAACAGTCCTGCACTGATTTGCAACATTGCCCCCAATGGCCTTGCTGCCAGTCTCACGGTATACAAGTATATTGTCATGTCATTCAACCCCATCCCACAGCAGTGAAAACCGCTTACACATGCTAAGAAGCAGTTTTACCTAAACAGGATAAATCTGGACATGATCCCCCC